>CAXKVX010003649.1:0-21138 GCA_964058865.1 Eleocharis quinqueflora | reverse complement strand
AATACATGTGTAATCAAATAGACCACACTTGTCCATGTGGAAGATTGTTGGAATTAAGACGTTAATTCCAAAATATTAAATTGGAAACATGCTTGTTGATGTTACGAGGAGTAACAATTGGAAATGTCGCTAAATGTGATTAATTAATATACAAGGCATTATACGTATTTCACATCAAGATTTTGGGCACGAATGCATATAGAACTTATCTAAATTGATTAAAATTATTGATGGACTGATTATGATCAATTAATGTATATATGGGTCTTAATGTAAAGTCAGAAATATTATTTAGGCCAACCCCAACTTGTTTTTTATCAAAGCCCAAGCAAAACATCAGAAATCGTGACATATTGTGGTCGCAATAAGATTCATTGCGGTCGCAATACAGTAAGGGAAGATAATCCAACAAATCTGACATTTTGGAATGATTTATTGCGGCCACAATGGATCCCATTGCGGCCGCAGGACACCTGACAAAATGTTGCCAAGTGTGGAGTTGCCAAGTCTATTGCGACCGCAATGAGGCCGCAAGAGATCTTATGCAAGGCATGATTTCAATGCCTAGATCATCCGTTATCTTTCTGATTGAATAAAATTTTGTACCAAATCCGTGGATGCATTTGCAGCCATAAAAACTAGGATTTGGAAAAGAATTGGAGATAAATAATTACAAATATTTGATGAATATTTGATAATTAATTCGGCATCTTGAATTATCTCCTATTTGAAAATTTCAACGACCGATCTGAACCGTTGAACATGATCTACATATTGAAATCTCTTTGGATATTGAATTTTATATTTTTTTAATTTTTTGCTATTTTTTTAAAGAGGTAGAAAAGTTGCTATCAAACAGTTTCTAAACCAACAAAAGTTGTAATTTTTCTACCTCTCTAAAAAATAGAAAAACAATTCAAAATAAATGTAAAATTCAATCTCCATGTCGATTTCAATATGTAGATCATGTTCAACAGTTCGGATCGATCGTAGGAATTTTAAAATTAGAGATACAATGCAGAGCATCAGGTGTTTGGTGCTCCATGAAGCACCCTAGCTTATCCGAACCGTTGAACATGATCTATATATATATAGGCTAGGGTGCTCTATGGAGCACCAAATCGCTCGTGTTCCACATCCGTTATCTCTAATTTGAAAATCCCAACGATCGTTCCGAACCGTTGAACATGATCTACATATTGAAATCTACTTGGAGATTGAATTTTATATTTTTTTTATTTTTTCTATTTTTTGAAGATGTAGAAAAGTTGCTAATCAAACAGTTATGGACCAACAAAAGTTGCAATTTTTCTACCTCTCTAAAAAATAGAAAAAAATTCAAAAAAAATGTGAACTTCAATCTCCAAGTAGCTATCAATATGTAGATCATGGTCAACGATTTCGATCGGTCGTTGGAATTTTTAAATTGGAGATACGATGTGGAGCATTAGGAGTTTGGTGATCCATGGAGCATCCTAGTCTATCTTTCTCTCTCTATATATATATAAATATATGTGTGTGTGTGTGAATCTGGCTAACTTACTAACATTATCAAAATTGAAAACGACTGATCCGAATCGTTGGTTGAAATTATTATCCGTACTAAAACTTACGTTGGGACCAAATTTATTATTTTTGAATATTTTAACTATCTTATCGGATGCATTTAATAATGTGTTGAAATTGGAGGTTTTCTGAATCATTAGATTAATTCATTTTCAGTGCTTCCATAAAATAGTAAAAATCTCGAAAACACGTAAAATTTGATCTCTTCTTAGGTTTTAGTATGGGCAATAATTGCAACGGTTCAGATCGGTCATTTCAGATTTGAAATTCGAAATAAGCATCTGTTAGCTTGGTTTCAGTTCTGCTAATGTTAGTATGTTAGTCAGGTTATAAGCATTCGAGATCCATAGCCTCCTTTTTCTAGCCTCTCATAGTTTCCGTCATCAAAATCAATGAAAATATTTTCCATACTAATGTAGATTTGGAGACCAAATTTTACATTTTTTTGAATTTTTTTACTATTTTATCGTAGGATTTGAAAATTTATCATCTAACAATCTGTAGACATTCAATTTTCAACTCACCCGATAAAATAGTAGAAAATTTCAAAAAAAAATGTAAAATTTAGTCTCCAAGTCTATATTAGTATGAAGAATATTTTTAGCGGTCCGGATCAGCTATTTTCATTGATTTTGATGGCGGAAGTTGTCGGAGGCTACAAAATAGGAGGCTACGGATCCCTCATCTCTCTCCCTCTGTATATATATATATATATATATATAGCAAAGCTAAAATAATATGCACTGGTCACCCCCTTCCGTCCTATGCATATATATAGCTTAATAAATTCTTCATATAAAAATATTATAGTATTTCGTGATTTTTAGAGCTTTCTTGCTATTTTTTAAATATTTTTCAGAAACAACTCAGATTTAATACTACAAAAATGTAATTTCTGAACTGTTTTTAAAATATATATTTAAAATATCAAGAAAGCTCCAAAAATCACTAAATTTAATTTCCTACGAAATTTTTATATGAAGAATTTATTAAGCAAATTAAATATAAATAACCGAATAGTAAGAAAGGGATATACTATGCATATGAAACAATTTCAATGATTGCATTACAAGATAAGTCTGATGAATTGGGAGATACGCACGCACATCATATTTTGCTAGGGAGGTTCCATAATATATAGAGGTATTTAAATCATCCATAATTAAACAGTTGATGAACAAACTGTATGGGCACAAGGATAAAGGTGCAGTCTTCCCATAAAAGACCAGAATGCTCCGTGACATGAATTTATATATAATAATAACTTGCCTAACCTCTTATATATATATATATATATATATATATATATATGCTTGTCAGAGTTATACCGCGTTCAAAACTTTGAATCCTCTTATTCACTGAAACTGTACAAGTCCGGTTAAAAGATTAGCTGTATCTTTTCCTAGTTGCAATTGTTGATACAGTAATTAATTAATTTAGGCGAGGGTGGCCGAAAGTGCCTCCTACGTTAGTCACCAGCTCACTGCTACTATATAAAAGATCTATAATTTACTCGTCAAACGCCATTAATTGATTTGCTTCTTTATAGTGACATGTTCATTAATAAATTCTTCTTTTCTCTGTAATATAGAAGAAGAATCAATTAAACACTACAACAGAAAGCTTTTAATAGTGGATGTTATCATGAACCCGCTATTAAAAATCTTTTATAGAAAATGTAGTAAATGGTCCGCTATAAAAAGTTTTCTTTAATGACGGTATCAGAAATCCGCTATTAAAGATTTTTTATAGCGGATGACTCCAACGGTCCGATATAAAAGATTTTAAAAGTGGAATTTCACAACAGTCCGCTATAAAGAGTTTGCTCACACAGTTCACCATACAGCTTTAATCTAATCGTTAATTATTGTCAATCCAACGCTCCCACGGATTAAGACACCCTTTTTTCATCCAAATTTTTTTGTTCTCTAAATAAACATCAACTCTCAATCATTCTTCCTTCATAGAAATCTTCCCTCATTCTTTATTCTTCCCGCATAAATCTTTTCTCATTCGGCCTTCTTTCCACAAAAATATTTCCTCATTCTGTTTTCATCTTTCAAATATTATTATGTTTTGAGTATTACTGTAAAAAAGGTTTTTTCACAACTTGTTTAATTATTACTGTAAAATTAGTTTGTTTCATAAGATTATTTAAAAATAAAATTAGGTTGTTCAAAATCATATTACAGCTAATATACAAAGAAAAGTAAATTAAGCAATATGACATATTTGCAAATAGTCAAATTTTATTTTGGATAATATATTACGAACGGACATCTCTAAAAAAATGCATATCAAATCAGTCAATTTTGCAATAAATGCACAACCTGACAGCAAGGTTTTTTTTTTTCAAAACCTATTATAGCGGACCCTTGGTGAGGCCCACTATTAATGCTGCCTTTTAATAGTGGTTGTACAGTCCTCTTCGCTATAAATGTTGTCTTTTAATAGCGCATCTGGAAAGTGCCCCGCTATAAAAGGTGTCTTTTAATAGCGGATGTTTGATTGAATTCGCTATTAAAAGGTACATTTTAATAACGGTTTGTAGAACCTTTAACAGCCCCCCTTTTAATTGCCAGCCCATGTCCACTATAAAAGAGGTTTTACCCGCAATTAAAGGTAAACAATTTAGTAGTGAAAATTGCAAAAGATAAATATAGTCAAACATAAATCTGAATAAAAGAAAATATTTAGATTTATATTTAAATAATCTCAAAATAAACAAATAATTACTTCTGATTTTTAGATTGAGGTTAATTTATTCATTCCAAATTGATTTAGAAAAAATGAATAAAACATTTCTCTAACCTTCTGAAGAGAAATGTCCATTGAGAGAGCACATGAAGGGCACATGAAGGGATGGAAGGGACACCTGGCATGTTTCATGATAGAGACCAACTTTCTCTCCTCAGCTCTAACAAAAAGAAAGAAAAAATAATGAGGCTGCGGGAAGGGAAGATAATGAAGCTATTAAGGACGAAATTTTGGTTGTTTACATATTTTCTGACCGTTGGATTGGATGAAATGAACGGTTCGATAACAATATAGAGATCCATGGGAACATCTATCGTGCAATGCTATTGGTCCGATATCTTAATTTCTGATGTAAAAAATAATAGCTATTAAAAAGTTTTTAATACCCGGTCCTTCGGAAGAATGGATATAAAAAAGTTTTAATAGCGGCTCCTATAGAAGAGCCGCTATTAAAGGTTAGTTTTTATACCAGTCTTTCTGTACATCTGCTATTAAAAACTTGCACAGTTTTTTCACATTTTTATATGCATTTTTATATCCTATTTTATGTAAGATCGATATTAAATGTTTCAATAGAATTTTGGTTCTGCCACTGAACTCTTTTAATACTCCTTATTTTGCATAACAGATATAAAAAGATATATTAAAGATGAAACTTCCAATGATGAAAAATTCTAATAACAAAATTTATATTATGTAATTTTCATTTGACTTCAAGAATATAATTATTTAGCATTTTTCAGATACTTAATTTAACGTCTTAACCAAGAATAATTAATGAGAGCTGTCTAGTTAGATCTACAAAATAATCAACCCCAAAAAAAATCAAGCAAGTATCAGTTCATTCATATCAGTTCATATCAGTATCCAAGCAATCAATTATCAGTTCTTATCATTTATTATCAAGCAAGTATCAGTAACCAATCAGTTAATATCAATATCCAAAAATCAAGCAAGTATCAGTAGCCAACAAAGCAATCATCACTGCAGTGACATGAAATGAGTGAAGCTAATTAAAGATCACTCAGCCAGGAAGGAATAGAAGCCTCAAGTAACTTCTTGGCACAGTGTCCTTGATCAGTTTCACTCTCCCATGCCTTTGCTGCCAAAAAACCTGACAAGTGACAAGTAACAAAACAATATCAGTTCATATCAAGCATGCTAACAATTCAAGTGTACTATCTATCACTACCACTACCTGGAAAAGAAGCCGATCTAGGAGCTCTGAATTTAACACATCAATCATCTTGACTCTTGAATTTCTCAGTTCAATCCAGTGCCCCTGAATCGACTTCCCTCCTTTAAGTGCCGGTAACAATCAACGTGAAACTAACTACAGAAATAAATAACAAAAATAGAGATATCCATACTCATCATCAGTCAAATCTGATTCTGATACTATTTCCTTTGAATCATGATCAACCAATCAACCATAGAAAGACAACCAAAAAGAAAATACAGTCACAGAAAACCCTAGCCTGCATTAAAGTCCAACAATAAAAAAAGAAAATAAAATTTAGTAAATAAAAGTTATTAAATAAATAAAAGTTAGTAAAAAACTAAAAAACGAAAATCCTAACCTTTAGTCTTGAGTTATTCATTTTGTTCTCTAGACAAGCCGCTCTCCTTTCAAACACGATCTTTCTTTTGTTCTCCTTCACTGTCTCTCTATATCTTTTTTCTTTTTCCATTCTGCCTTATTATATACAAAGCAACTAAGCAAGCTCAGCACAAAAAACACACAATCAATATTACAGTTCCTTAATGGACAATCCCGTCACCTGTCTCACACAACCCTAACCTTTGGTACCATTGAACAAGAGTCAAGAGCAATCATCAAATATACAGGTCTGAATGTCTGATCTGATGGCAAAATGCCATATTCATTGATTATTTCTTAGCCTACGAGAGACAATAATACAAGATAGCCTAAGGTAGATCTAGAAACTGGGTTGGGGATCATCCAACAGGACTTGACATTGAGAGCTTCACAAGTCACAAGGTACCATGACTGAGATCTTGGAGGCAGAGAGTTCAAAGGGAAACATAAAAAGAGGAAGCAAGAGTGAAATAGGCGAGAGACAAAGAGACACAAGAAAGAGAATAGAGGGATTGAGAGCGACGACTAGAGTTCATCGATCGATCAAATAATGCACCTTTTATATAAACGAATAAAAATGATATAAACGATACGCCAGTCGGGCATGTCGTTGCTGTTTCGTTTTATCAAATGACAGGTGGACCTCTGTCGTTGTTGTGTCGCCGGCCCAAATGAAAGAAATAATCCAGACCGTTAATCGTTTCGTTCGGCCCAACGTCCATAAACGAATATATTGACAGCCCAACATATTCCCATCTAAGCTTCTCCAAATCACATGTCACTTTTTCGAAGTTGTATAGTACAAGAAAACACTATTCTAACTCCTAGTAACACAATTCTATTTTCCTTATTTATTTACCAAGGGATACCTAAATAATGAGTGGGCCGTATTCACGGTAGATCGCAATTCCAGCTTTCACCGACAAACAGTGGTCTAAATTAAAACACTAGAATCCAGAATAAACTACCAAGATGGGGTGATTTGCATCAATATTTATGGGATCGCACTGCCATTTTTCTGAGCATCTTGAACCTACTCCTAAATTTCGATTTTTATGTCAATTTTCATATTCATTGTAACCCTTGCTAGCCTTGGAACTGGAAATTGGGAGTAACATAAAAATTGTTTATGGCTATTTAATTTTAGCATAGATAGGAATTGCATATGTTTTGTCTTATTAAACTTGAGGAATTTAGTAATTTTTTTCATGAAAGAATTGGTAGTTTTGATAAGTTATGTTATGGGGAAAACTTCAGTACATCTAGATAGGTGCACTTTAGATACTTCATTCAAATTGAATCGTTTGATTGAAATATACGATGCAAATCTCAATGCAATCAAACAGTACAGATTAAATGGAGTACCAAAGAGCACCTAGATAGGTGTACTTAGTTTTTTTTCTCCTTATGTTATATATTGGAAGATATATTATTTTACATTGGAAATACATATTTGAAAATTAACATAGTATATTTTTTAGAGAGTTGATACGTAGATATCAATATTGATACCGACTATCGATATCAATGTTATTGTGCACATTTAGTTGAGTTATTATATACATTATTTTTTGTACTGAAATAGTTATGCATGTTATTTTTGTACTGAAATAATTATGCATGTTATTTGAGTTATTATGCACATTATTTTGTTAACATGCATAATAATTTTTCAGTACAAATAATGTGCATAGTAACTCAACTAAATGTGCATAATAACATCGGTATCGATAGTCAGTATCAATATTAGTATCTACGGAATATTTTCCATTTTTTATTATATTGGATAATATGATAAAGTTGATACAATAATTGCAAAATAATTGAGTTCTTTGTTTTATGCTCAATTAATGGTAACAATTTTAGGTGTATTGTATATAAAATTATTCTCAACTTGTATAATATCTTTGAATACCAGAATACATAACTGTGTAAATTTTGTTTCATTCAGGTAAGGGTGGCATTAGTTTGGATGAATTTTTTGTTAAATAGTTGGAATAAAAACCATATTTACGATTGAGTCTGAAGTAACTGCCCAAGTAAACCAGTAACGGATATCCCATATCCTTACTACTGATAAAAGGAGATTGGAGATTTTGACTCCAAACCTCTATTCACCTCTCAGATTAATAAATAGCGTGAGATTTTCATTTATTTCGATCACAACCGCTCAATTTTAACTTTCAATTTTCTTATACTTTGATCTTCCGCTTGCGTACAAAAAAAGAAAAAAAATAATTGTCTTGCATACAAAAAAAAGAAAAAAATAATTGTCTCTCACCTCCTTCCTATTTGTGAAATTTTATAAACTACATTTGCTTCCAAATTTAGAAAAAATAATTGTCTCGGAATTAGCAAGTGCATTAAAAAAAGAACAAGAGGTTCATGAAATCAATTGAATTTATTGCTCTTCACAAGCTGCTACATGCCAATAAACAAATTTTTTTTTTTTTTAATTTCCTAGCTAACTAAAGGAGTGAGTTTTAGCGTGACATATATTTTTTGTATAATCTGCTAGAGAATAAAGAATGTTTTTTGTCAGTGTTTGGATGCATAAAAGATATCTTGTCTCTAAAAAAAAGTAAACTATTTATATTTTTTTTTCCAAGTCTACCTGCGATCTCATACTCCAGTCTTATGCAAAAAAAAGAAGATAATATACATTATATGAATTATTAGTCTGAGATGCATAATATGATAATACAACTAATATATGGATAAACAATAATTAAACAACCCAAAAAATCATAAATGAAATACTGAATTATTTTAGGGCACTCAATCTTTTCGTTTTTATACGAAATTTCGGATACTTTAATTATGCACTTAATATTTTCCGAAATTTTTTTAATTAATCAAAATAAATTAATAAAATACCAAAATGGCAAAATTTGAACGGAATTAACCATTTTAGCCATTCCGGGATCACAGCGCCCTACGTAACTCTGGGTTCACTGTGATCCCCATAACTCCGGAATCACAGTTGCTGGAGTTATGGAGGCTGCTGTGATCCCGGAGTTATGGGGATCACAGTGAACCCGGAGTAACTGGTTATTTATACACCGGCCGAGAGAGAGAGAGAGAGGGGGATACTGATAATTGAAGAGAGATATTGATAATTGAAGATAAACAAGTAATTTGAGGTATTATTTTATTTTTGCTTAAATTCTTCAATTTAGTTGATTTAATTTATAATTAGAGCATGGCTAAAATAATATGCATAGTACACCCCCATAACGTACTATGCGCTCATTTGTATTTAATTTGGTCATTAAATTGATATTTAATTTGCTCAATAAATTCTTCATATCAAAATCTTGTAGGAAATAAAATTTCGTGATTTTTAGAGTTTTCTTGCTATTTTTTAAATATTTTTTAAAAACAGCCCAGAAATGACACTTTTGTAGTATTAAATCTGGACTGTTTTTAAAAAATATTTAAAAAATAGCTAGAAAGCTCTAAAAATCACGAAATTTTATTTCCTACAATATTTTCATATGAAGAATTTATTGAGCAACTTAAATTTCAATTTAATGACATATATCTATATGCATAGTACGTTATGGGGTGTACTATGCATATTATTTTAGCCATGCTCTTATAATTATTATAATTGTTATAATTGATAGTTGATTTCAGGTATTATGACAATTGTTTTTTAATTTATAAGAATTATAATTTTAGTTGAATTGTTATAATTTACTTTCATTCTTCAAATTTACTTACATTTTTCAAAGTGAATTGCTATAATTCTTATAATTGTTATAATTCTTCAAACTTAGTTGATTTCTGTTATTATTATAATTGTAAATTAGTTTATAATTATAATTGTAGTTGAATTGGTATAATTGTAGTTGAATTGTTATAATTGTTATAATTCTTCAAATTTAGTTGATTACAGGTATTATTATTATTGTAAATTAATTTATAATTATTATAATTGTAGTTGATTTATGTACGTATTTCGTATTTTTTGAACTATTAGTATAATATTAATTTAGTAATTATAATAATTAAAGAGTTAGAGAAATTTTGTAGAAATTTAGTAATTATAATATTAATTTAGTAATTATAATATTATTTTATTATAAATTAATTTAGAATTATTTTATTATAAATTAATTTAGAATTATTTTATTTCTGAAGTATTAGTATATTATTAATTGGGAAATTTATACAGTTGGAGTGAAGAAAGATGATTCCAATTTCCGTATATATGGATGGTGAGACTCGAAATGGCCCGTATGGTATGGAATATAGTTGTGATTCAAAATTTACTTTTCCGGGAAATGAAGACACCCGGTATGAAGATGTGAAAAATACAATATACAAATGGTTGGGGATATTTGAGAGTCAATATTCGCTCAATGTTGTCGCTCGATATAACACTGCGATCCCACCTTCTTATCATTTTTGTTTAATTCCCATTCGCGATGACGTAGAGTGGCGAATGATATTGCAAATGGCACAATCAGAAATGAATTGGAGATTTGTTGAATTATATGTTGATCTAGTGCCAAATAGGACAAATGAGAATCCTGATAACTTAGCTCGCACAAGTGAAGTGGTTGTTAACACGGATGAAGAGCCTCCGAGATTTAGCCATGAGACATTACCTTATAGCCCTGGCCATACTCTTCATATCTCTCCCGCAAGACATTCACCAATTATAGATCTTAATGAGCCCATATCTAATATTCCTGAAGAAAACGAAGGCGATGACGATGAGAATATATTACCCGAAGCGGGAGAATGGGAAACAGGAGAAGATTATGGATACACCTCCGACGAAGACGATTTGGATTATAATCCTAACGATCATCCGAATCATCGGATAATTGTACAAGGAAGATCAGAAAAATATCACCCAGTACAGGAGCTTAGTGATATATCTGGTTTTAATGAAATTTACACTGAAGTACAAAACTCGTCAGACGATCCCTTGGCAGAAAATCGTGTATTTAATTCAAAAGATCAGTTACAATGGACCATTAGTGAGTATCACATCAAAGGGAATATAGAGATTAAAACAGAAATGAGTAGCGTGACGAGGCTAGTTATGGTTTGCAAAGATCAGAGATGTTTTTGGAGGTTGTACGCTGTATGTCCTAAAGGTAATAATTTTTGGACAATAAGAACCAATCCATACCCGCACACTTGTATCCAATCGATTACACGAGTAGATCATGCACAGCTTACGGCCAAGATAATTGCTGGTGCTATTAAAAAGGAAATGAACGAAGATACAACCATGACAATTAAAAATGTCAGACATTTAGTTAAAGCAAAATTTCCCGGTGCTGATCCATCATACGCCAAGTTATGGCGAGGCAGGGAGTTAGCAATTGCGAAAATATTTGGGACTTGGGAGGGATCATATGCATTGCTTCCTCGTTATTTTAATGCCATCCAATCGACGAATCCATCAATGAAGTATGTTATCCTGACGACTCCTACCAATCAACCTGAAGTACGTTATTTCCATGCTGTGGCTTGGGCATGGGGACCGTGCATTGAGGCAGTAAAGTACATTCGTCCGGTGATAAGTATCGACGCAGGTTTCTTATCTGGTCGTTATGAGGGAAGATTACTGATGACTTGCGGGTACGATGCAGAGAATCAATTGATACCATTGGCATTTGCATTGGTGGAGAAGGAAGACCTAGAAAATTGGGGTTGGTTCATGAATTGGTTGCGTCGAGAAGTTATCGGACCTGGTAAGATGTGTGTACTATCAGACCGCCACAAGGGAATTAAGGCTGTTTTTGAATATTCCCAATATGGATGGTCTGAGGCAAACGGCGAAGCAGTGCACTGATATTGTATGCAACACGTTGCCGAGAACTTGTACTCAAAATTTCCAGACAATAATCTAAAGAAATTATTTAAGCGTGCTGCATCGAAGAAGAAACCTCGTCGATTTAAAGAGCACATGCAATCTATAAAAGCACAATATCTAGGCGCATATAAATATTTAAAGACGGTTGGAAAAAGACTAGAGAATGATCCAAAAGAGTCTGTGAATCCATCAAAGTGGGCACAACGGTACGACAACGGATATCGTTGGGGCATAATGACAAGTAACGGATCTGAATCTTTGAATCGAGTGTTCAAAGCTGTTCGTATGTTGCCGGTTGTGGTTATCGTGGAAGGTACCTGGTACAAGTGCGTGAGTTGGTTTGATGATCGGAGAATCGCATCTAGTGCAACCGTAAGTGATGGTTTTGTTTGGTCTCGTAGTGTTACGGAGAAACTAATTAAGAGAGGTGACAAGTCACGACCCCATCGAGTAGACCCCTATCGATCAGAGCAAGGGGATTTTGAAGTTTTGCATCAAGGCGAGACCTTACCGAATGGTGAATTTGAAAATTTCAAGTATCACGTATTACGCGTTGCACCTGTTTGAAACCAAATCTGACCGGCATACCATGTTCGCATGTATTAGCGGTGATAAGGGTCAGACATTTAAACTTATCTCAATTTGTTTGACCTTATTACACTGCTGCAAATCTGCATGATACTTGGTCCGGAAGATTCCACCCTTTTCCAAATCAATCTGAATGGCTCGAGTATACGGGACCTACCATCATTCCCAATAGAAAATTGCTTCGTCGTGGTCGAAGAAGGCACATTCGTATTCCGATGGTAATGGATGAAATGGAAGGACGAAAAGGCAAGCGCAGAGGACGACCCTTTGGAAGACGACCAGAAGGTATTGAATTTCAATTTCTTTATGCATTATATTTGTAGTGCAATGTCGACATTTCCGATTTTGGTATTTTATGGAGGTGAAATAATTGAAACTCAATTTGGTGCGGAGTACTCTGGTGGTAAAAAATTGGCACTCCAGGGTAAACAATCTAGTACTTTTGAAGGGATTAAAAGTACCATACATCGGGTTCTAGCATTTCACGAGTATTGCGTTGGTGAAATCCTATGTCGCGTGGAGGATGGAGAAGGGAGTAATTTGCATTTCAATTTGATTGGACTCATTGACGAAAGTTCTTGGAAAATGGCATCTCAGATGTCCGTGAATAAACGGGGAGTTGTTCATTTGTTTGTCAGAACCACTGGCCCGCCACCAAGAAATGACGCTCTCGATTTTATTTCGCCTAAAGGTATGTGTCCTTTGTCTCCCACAATTACTCCAATTACATATTGCATTTGATTTACTCGAAGATTATTACAAGTTCTGTGTTGCATCATTTGTACAGGTTAAACACATATGACAATGCATCATGCATGATGCTTGACACATGACGCTTGACGCTTGTGCATGATGCTTGACGATTATGCATTGTGCATGATGCATGACGCTTGACGCTTGTGCATTGTGCATGATGCATGACGCTTGACGCTTGTGCATTGTGCTTGACGCTTATCCAAAATAACATAACAACATAACATAACTGATTGACGCTTGACGCTTGTGCATTGTGCATGATGCATTGTGCATGATGCATGACGCTTGACGCTTGACGCTTGTGCATTGTGCATGACACTTATCCAAAATAACATAACAACATAACATAACATAACATAACATAACATAACATAACAAATGTCCAAAATAACAAAACAACATAATATAACTGAAAAAATGTTCAACATAAGATGGCATAACATCGTAAAAGTCCAACATAGCTCGATAAAAGCAACCAACTCCCAGACTAAGGATAATTGGACGGGGTGAACTTGGATATCGGTCTATGCCTCTGACGGTCCTTGTTGCGATGTCCCATAGTTGTATTCCAATTCAAGCAATCGTAAGTAACATAACAAGTGACATAATTTGAGTAGCTATTTGATTAGTTAAATAACATCACTAACCTGTCGTGTGGCGCACTCAGAATGGGAAACATATGTAAGGCTGCTAGGTGGCTCAGGCGGAGGAGGCAGTGGCTGGGTGAGATCATGGGTGGAATCACGCTCTAAATAAATCGACCTCATCCCAAATCTCTCATACCAGGGCATATACTGATGAAACCACCAATCACTGTCGTGTGGCTGCCCATCTGTGGGCACGATACACAACGGTACTCTATCTGCACTCCACTGCCCTACATAATCAGCATGACGCTCCCCCCAGTGAAGACCGTAGTGTCCATCAGTATGATCTACCTCATCCAACTGTCGGTGAACATCCCAAGATAATGGAGGAGGGGGAGGAACGGTCTGAAGTAAACCGTACTGTCTCATGACCCTATCCGGGTAGTTATGTGAGACTATCCAGAAATGAACGAGAGGGACTCTAGCCAACCAAATTCCTTGATCACGTAGTACACATGACGGCGCAAGAGGGAGGAATGTAGTATAGGATGTCCACTCAACTTCACCCTCTTTCATCGCATTCAAAACATCTCGGGGATGCTTTGCTCCAACATTGTGAGGGTTGTCTTTCCACAACTTAAAACCCATCCATGTCCTCCCGTAAGCATGACACGACTCTCGATCGGGTAAACCCCAAGCATTGAAGGTCTGATTTCTATTCTCTTTTGGCCGGCACACACTAAGGTGGGTCCAAGACCACAATTGCAATAACTCGAGTGGACCCCAAATAGAACGAGGCTGCTTCCGAGCAGCAATAGATAATGCGCGATATAAATAAGCCAAAACGGCACCCCCCAATTGTACAACACAGATGGACTACTCAGATTCTCCAAAAACTGGAGATACATGGCCGGTACACCATCTCCACTGGAGTCTGGAAACATGACAGAACCAAATAAATCTAGAATGTAAGCCCGAGTATGAAAATCTACCTGGTCCTGTGTGGGATTTTCCGGCATATTAGCGAACTCGCGCCGCAACCACTTCAAACTAAGACTGTAATTCGAAACCAGTCGTTGTTGCTGTCCAGATCTCTTTGAAGCGCGACACCTCCACGCCTCATCTCCGGCCTCTCTACACAGATACTGCTGTACCATATACCTCCAGTTGTTATCACAAATTCCGGTAACAACCGCTCCTGTTATTGGTAGCCCCCATAAACAACTAACATCTTGTAGAGTTACGGTCATTTCACCGACAGGCATGTGAAATGTGTGTCTCGGGCCTCCATCGCTCTACTAGTCCTGTAATCAATCCCTTGTCTCTTCTCTTATGACCCAACTGAGAAATATGATACAATCTCAATCTCTTCAATGCCGGACCACAACTCTCGTGATATGGTACGACATTGTCATGACAAATCAACTTTAAATCGTCACCGCTCTGCAATATTTCAACAATATCCTCAAATAAATACAGATTACCAAAAATAAATATAGTACTAAATATATATATTACAAAAATATACCACATTTGGTTTAACGGTCGCAATCTTGTGTTGGGCGACAAGCATCTGCAACAAGTCGGAGAGAGGTTGGCAATCTGGAGGGAGAGAAGCACCACCCTCGAAGGTGCTAGACTGAGAAGTGCTGGGTCGAGAAACACTACTTCTTCGAGGTCTCGTCATTTCAACAGAACTACATTTAAATATAAAAAACAACATAGTTTAACAATTTTTTACAAGTTACATATTTATCTAATATAACTAATTGATTATCTATAAATACTAACTAATTTCTACAAAATTTCTACAAAATTTGTAAATTTATAAATAAATGAACTAATTTAACAATAATCTAATATTAATATAACAAATTTATCTAAACTAACTAATTTATCAATTAACCTTACAATAGTAACTATAATCTAACAAATTTATACAAAAGATACAACTAATTTCTACAAAATTTGTAAATTTCTAAATAAATGAACTAATTTAACAATAATCTAATATTAATATTACAAATTTATTTAAACTAACTAATTTATCAATTAACCTTACAATAGTAACTATAATCTAACAAATTTATACAAAAGATACAACTAATTTCTACAAAATTTGTAAATTTCTAAATAAATGAACTAATTTAACAATAATCTAATATTCATATAACAAATTTATCTAAACTAACTAATTTATCAATTAACCTAACAATAGTAACTACAATCTAACAAATTTATACAAAAGATAAAACTAATTTCTACAAAATTTGTAAATTTCTAAATAAATGAACTAATTTGGTGCATTACTATATTTTCCCAAAATAAAACTATATTTTCCCAAATTTGGTGCATTACTATATTTTCCCAAAATAAAACACTAACTTACATATTTATCCTAAACTAACAAATTAGTAATTTCTAAAATATTTTTTTACCAATAATCTACGTAATTTTACAATAAAATAAATTAACAATTAATCTAACAAATTCCAACAAAAAACATTTATCTAGCAATTAACTATAATTTAACTAAGTTAACAATTATCTAACTAATATCTAACAATTTATCTAACATTTACCTAATTTTTAACTAAGTTAACAATTATCTAACAATTTTTACCAAAAAACAACACAAATTTTGTATGAATTTTTTTAATTTCCAAAAAATAAAATAAAATATAATTTACCTGTTACACAGCAGAGAAATCTCCCTAACTTCGGAAAATAACAGATCTAATCAAACTTAAAAATCTCTCAAAATTTTTGACAAAATTTCTCTCCAAATCTTCTCAAAATTTCTCAAAATCATCTAAAAATCAGCAAAGTCGGCCAGAGGGAGAAGAAGGGGCTGTGTGTGCTTAAATTGACACAACTCCGGAATCACAGAGCTCACCATAACTCCAGAATCAGGGATTCCGGAGTTACGTGGGCACCAGTGATTCCGGAGTTACGTAGGCAGCGCAGATCCCGGGATTATGCAGGATTCTATGATTCCGGGGTTATGCGGCTCTCTGTGCTGCCGGAATGGTTAAAATCGTGATTTATGTCCAAATTTTGCCATTTTGATATTTTATTAATTTATTTTGGTTAATTAAAAAAATTTCGGTGATCTTTTCCAATTGAGACTGTAATTTTTTTAGCTGAATACTGCAAATTTCGATTAATACTAAAATAATTGGAAGGCTATGCCAATTTAGCTAATTAGAATAGCAATGTGAAATCTATTAGATGAAAAATCAAATATCTATTTTCTATTGTACTTTGTTTCTTTGATTAGATTTCTAATTTTTTTAATTGTAATGCATTCGTAAAATAATAAAGTAAATAAATTAACAACTCCTATTTTTTATTGTTCATTGTTTCATTTATTTGATATCTTTAAAGGATGTATTCATAAAATAAAACAATACAAAATGAAAGGTTATCCACTGCATAACGCGGGTATCGTAATAGTCAAAACTAACGCATAGAGGTGGCAGAACCAGACCCGACCCGATAAACCCGCCCGACCGGACCCGACCCAAACCCGACCTGACCCGATTTTTATTGAAGTCAAACTAACCCGAACCAGACTCGACTTGATATGAGACGATCCATAACCTGATTCGAGGCGACACCTGATGACCCAAACCCGACCCGAGACAATCCATAACCCGATTCGAGGCGACATCTGGTGACTCGAAACCCGACCCGACCCGAGAAGATCCATAACCCAATCGAGGAGACACCTGATGACCCAAAATCCGACCCGGCCCGACCCGAGAAGATCCATAACCCGATTTGAGGTGACACCTGATGACCCGAATCCCAACCTGGCCCGACTCGAGACAATCCATAACTCGATTTTGAGGCGACACTTGATGACCCGAAACCCGACCCAGTCCGACCCGAGACAATCCATAACTTGATTCGAGGCAACACCTGATGACTCAAAACCGACCAGAGACAATCCATAACCCAATTTGAGGCGACACGTGATGACCCGAGACCCGACCCAACCCGACCCGACCAGAGAAGATCCATAACCCGATTCGAGGTGTCACCGGATGATGCAAAATCGCCGGACCCGCAAGAAGGTATTTGCGCTCTTAAAATGCAACGTAAGACACACGAAGGTATTTGCGTTATCATTACGTGCATTCGACAGCGCTGCGCTTAGGGAAAAACTTTTCTTAAGCTTTTGAAGTGTCCGTGAAATGAGTAGACAATCCAAACACATTCCTCTAACAAATCTGTTTAAAATCCATAATTATTTTTTCACTAATATAAATGAGATCAAGATTGATTCACTTTAAGAATCAGAATAACTAATTCAACGACGCTGAAGTTGCCTGATCCCGAGACTCGATCGGATCTGGTTCGACTCAATCCAACACTGAAAAACAACGACGATGTCCGACCCAAGACCCGACACGATCCAACACCCGATCCGAAACCCGAAAAACATCAACATTGCCCGACCCGAAACTCGACCCGATTTCGCCCGACCCGACTCGACACCCGAAAAACATCGACGTTGCCCAACTTGAGACCCAACCCGACCTGACACCGAAAAACATCAACGTTGACCGACCCGATTTCGCTCGTCCCGACTCGACACCCGAAAAACATCGACGTTGTCCGACCTGACACCAGAAAAACATAGACGTTGCCCGACCCGAGCTCGCCCGGCCGGAACCAACACCCGAAAAACATCGACGTTGCCCGACCCGAGACTCGGCCCGATCTCGCCCGACCCGAACCAACACCCGAAAAACGTCGACGTTGCCCGACCCGATCTCGCCCGACCCAAGACCCGACCCAGCACCCGAAAAACGTCGATGGTGTCCGACCTGAGACCCGACCCGATCTCACCCGACCCACAATCCGAATTTTGTGAAAATCAAACTAACCCGATCCGATCCGGCCCGATCCAAACCCGCCCGACTTGCCACCTCTACTAACGCATGACGTACTGTTGCAAATGCGTCTGCAAGCCTGCAAATAACACAAGAAAGAAAAAGCACAAACCAAAAATTTCGTGGGAACATATATAACATAGTTGTTCAATCGTAAAATGTATCATGTATCGGTGGATTTTGTATCGTATCGTGTCGTTAAGATACGCTAAGCTATTTTCAAAATAACAAAAGGATCATAGTAATTAGTATCTAACAAAAAAAAATCTAAATAACTAAAGAAATCATCGTAATTTTAAATATATATTGATAAGTGTTATTTGATATCGATGTAAATTCCTTGCATATTAAGGTATTTATCTTGAAAAATGGTGACTCACCCTTGAATTTCACTACTCGTATCGAACCGTAAGATACGTATCTATCGCCCTTTGACTCATATCGAACCGTAAGATACGCATCATAGATGTTAGTATCGTAAGATACTAACATCTATGATATATAATATTCAAAGATTTGTAACCTCTGCCTTTTAATGAAGTATTTTATTTTTAGCAATTATGTTGTATTTGTATTGGATATCACGGAATGAATACAGTACAGGACTACAGGGTATGGAGAAGACAGAATCATAGTGATGGGAAATATTGGATTCGGAGCTGCCACCCCTATTAATTTTACTGTCCCTCAGGTTAGCTAGGTCACACCTTGACCCCATACACGATTCTATCTCCAGATCTCATGTTACACCTACTCTTATGTAGAACAGTAGAAGTATATACCGCACGTTATACCCATCATGTACTGGTACATATATACTTCAGTGATATGCTATGCTGATGGAATGATGGATCCCATTTGCCAGTGAAGTGAAACAGTGTTGTCTGTTGAGCATATGTTACGGAGAAGTTATGGTAGGCATGTTTTTGAGAAAAGGATTGAGAGAAGGGAAAAAGGCTTGAATCATGTTGAGCAGTCTTGACTGGTTGTTAAAGGATCATTGGTTGAGCCTGAGCTGGCATCTAGGACCGCACGATCTCAGCACGTGATGGATCATGATATGTATTGATTGATAATATACAATACATGCATATATACGGACTCACTTTTGTTTGGTAAGCAAGTTATTATTCATAGATGGGATTAAAGTTCTGTTGCACTTGCACGTCATGACATCAAATGGGATCTACGTCATGACTTGGAAATGGGATTTCTCTTTTATAAGACAATATTGGAATTCACTTTTATCCGTGTCAAGAAAAATCGGAATAAGTTCGACCCATGAAGGAATAGTGATAAGCAACTAACTGTTATGCAGGGATTAATTAAATTGTTGGGAACTATATGACATATATATATAAAAATATTAATAATATAATAAAAATGAATTATTTGTATATTTAATTTTACATAATTTCCTTCAGAAATAACAAGTATAAATTTTGATGTACAAATTCGTGATTATTTTGGTAATTTTCAAAATGTACCATCTCATCTGTGTATTTAATATATTTTAATCAGTTTTAAAAATTAAATGTCCGATTAAACAATTTTTATGGTCGATTAACTGATTTGATGAACGATTAATCAACAATGGACTAATCTTTTTTTCCGTAAAATGCCCTCTTCATACGTTATAAAAAGAACATTTCAGAAAAGTTCCAAAATGTCAAATGATTAATCAACAAAATTAGCGACAGGTTTTTTACATACATGTTTTTACTAGTGTATCTGGTCCTAATTTTTTTTTGTTCTGGAAATTAACATATACTTGTATAACTTTTGTAGCGTACGTTTCAGTTCGAAGTTTGACAGTTTTATTTGATTTTATTACTATGAGCTCATAAAAAAATTATTTTTGGTCGTATTAAATGGATAATGTGGGCAGTTTCGTGAAATTTATATATAGGTATTTTTTGAATAACAGCTGCCTCAAGAGGAGACGTCAGCTTCCATTAAAAAGAAAACAACATACAAAATATCTTAGATTTCTAGCATAAGAGATTTATGATACTAAAAAAGAAAAGAAAAAAATAAGAAACAAAAGCAAAGCATATGTTTATCTGAGGTTATGCCTAAACACCTCAGTACAAAAAACATAATTGTCAACTCCTACTTTCAAAATACCGCTCCATCCGCAGATACCACGTATTAACTGCTATTTTCCTCCTCACTGTCAAACAACAAATCTTCATCCTCACTTGCATCGGAAACTTGACCCCTTGCCATCTGAAGAACTAGCCGATTGCTTTCTTCTCTTTGCTTCCTTTTAAACATTTCAGCAGCTACATTTTGCTCCCCTGTCCAATATAATACTAAACTCATAATACTATTAAATATAGTATAGCAATTTCTTATTTTGCCGTTATTAAATATAATGTTATTCCTATCAATCCACATGATCCATATTTGCGCTGCTAATACTGTGCCCCATTGAATAAACTCATTATGAGACAGTTTTACTAAACTTTCCCAAAGCTCCTCAATACTGTTAGTATTCAGCATATTAGTATTAGGTAAAATAGATTGAGTATGATTCCCAAA
>CAXKVX010003648.1:0-26738 GCA_964058865.1 Eleocharis quinqueflora | reverse complement strand
AGAAACCTACCCTCACAAAGATAAGATAATGAATTAAAGTCTCGGTCTCAGCCGTCATACGGAAATAAGGAATCGACTACCCGTTTGAATAATAATAATAAAGGAAACTCCCTGTACTAACCAGGGGCCAAAGGAGGAAGCCCTTCGAATATTAGGAGATCTCGAAATATCGACTAATAGAAATATAAAGAACGGAATAGCTCCAATACTCCACATATGACACACATACTCTAAACTGAGAAACCGAACCTTAATCACTCAAAGACGAGTATTATAATATTTGTATTAATAAGGATCTTAGAAATAAAACTCTCGAACTGGCACTACGTGCCATCAAGTGATGATCACGTTTGATGAGCACCAGCCGAATGTCTATGATGACATCCCGACGGGGGGATCCCACGGGCGTTTAGCTTGCGTACGTAATCCACCCGTCACGATGCCCTCACGCCACACATCCGGCTGGTGATCACCGGCCCGACTCTCATCACTCTCAACGAGTATACATAGAATAATATATTATACGCATCTACCTATAAGTAGCTAATAACCTATCCGATCCGTATATCGGATCTTACATGCAAGATGAGGTGCAATGACATGTAATGCAGGTTGGTCTAAATAGTTGGTCCAATTACCAGTATGCAATCATGACAGTTCAGGATCTACGGGCCTGATTAACAATTGTTGGTATCTTGGTACTGCAGTTCAATTTAGGTAAGACTGGTAAGTCCTAATTAAGAGAGAGAAATGAATATAATCCCCAGGAATCCACACCTGGAATGAAGCGTGAGCTACTCTATCGGAGGATCCGCTGCGTCCACGCTGACCTCAGCGTCGTATGCAGCTGCCTCAGTCTCGTCCCCTGTGTGTGGGTCTGATTCAACTAGGTCTCCTATTTATTTATTTCGGGTTTGTTCAATTAGTCAAAGGATTTATTGTGAAATGAAAGTACAGAAGGGTACAGGCGTTTGAGACGTCCTTGATGCTCCTAATATAATTTACTTAGTAGTTTCACTTAGTCAAATCTCGCGTGCACTGTTCGTGCTGCACGGCGAGTGTGTGTCCAACTCACATGTCTCTTTCCTCGTATTTAATTTAAGTGTTATTTTATAATGTGCTACTGTTCCCATTACTAAATGTGACGTCAGGACGAAAATGTACAAAATATAAATAAAGTACATCACGATGAAAGCAGGTTATAAATTTAATCACTTTTAGTTGGACTTTTATTTGAAACAAATCAAAGAAGAAAATAAACTATTAGTCTATTAATCGATGAGTATTTAATATTGTGCTTATAAAGGAATTGATCGATATATATATATATTATTGGGTTTAACTATTTGTTTAATATATAATTAAGTGTGCATTAAACGTATTGTATTTAGATGTTACTTATATATAGTTACGTGTATCTTATTTATTTATAATATAGAGAAATTGATACATACATATACTTATGCTTATACTACCACTTAGTCACACTTACGTTCATGTGTTATATGTAATTGATTATAGAGTGTGATATAGAGAAATTTATCAATATATATTATTATATATAAAAAAAATCTTAGTCCAATTTTGTTGGTGGTGACTCGGGTGTTCTTTCTTAGATATTTAGATATATATCTTCACAAGTAATTACGCATATGTATATATATTTATATATATATATATATATATATGTGTGTATATGTGTGTATGTACATATATACACGCTTAAGCTTATATACATACATATATGTTTATATATATAGTTCATTATATAATTACTTAGTTATCTCTATATATTTATATACATTGCATCTGATTATCTTACGACTATTTAAATCATGTTGTCATTTAGCATATCATGTTTAGCTATTTGATTAGAGCATTGCGTATTATATTTACATAATCACCTATCATATTTACATAGCTGCCTCGTATATTATTCGTTATAGAAATGGTGCTACATATAATATAAAAGAAAAATATATATAAGAAACACAATAAAACACAAGTTGGTTTGTTTTAATTATTCGTTTGTTTTGTGTTAATCCTGCGGGATCGGAAGCCCGAGACTCATACGTCATCACCGTAGCTCTCGCTGCACGGGCTTATAATCGTCATTTCTCGATATACCTTTCTCGATCCTTTTATCCTCGGGTCTAGTTACTAAGTGTTATGGCTAAACCACCAATTTTGTAATATCTGTTTTAAACCCAACTCTCGGCCCAAATTAGGGTTAAGGCCCAAAGCACTTAAAATTGATCTTGGCATTTTATTACTTATCCATATAGTATCTGTTTTGGGTTTATTTCGACCAAAGAACCAGAGCGGGCCAGACCACCTTACTTTAATCCGTTCTGTTACCAATCTCGGCCCAAATGGTGCCCAAGCCCAATTTAATTCTATGGTCACAATATTTTTTTATGTTCTTTAATTTATTCCGCAATGTCCCGAGCCAAGTGGGCCCAGCAGGCCCAAGGCCCGATTAAAATTTCAGTTAAGGGTCTAGGATGGCAAAAAGGCCCATATCAAGGTCTCTGGCCTAGGCATCACTCTGGGCTCAGACAAATCACGCAGGCAGCAAGACAAGCACAGACCAGACTGCACTGGTGCTGGTACACCAGTGTAGCAGATGCTGCATGGGCTGGTAAGGTCGTTACCAGACAAACAGAAACCCAGGGGGGTAAACAAGCCCTCCAATAAACCCCAATTCCCTCTTTTTATATGTCAGTTCATTGGTACCAGAACATCGAACGACATCACAGAAAATCACAGCCCAACAGCCACCTGATTTATTTTCATTATCAGACAGTTATAGAGGCATCATGGTCAGTGGCTCGATGGCCACTGCCATCAAGTGTGCTATTATGACAATTCAACATCACAGATCAACACATCATCACAAACAAACAGAAGCAAAGTGAGCACGAAAGCAAGCACAACAACAAAACATAAAATCGATCAACAGCAAGATAACCATATATAATTGTTTTAGGGCTTTTACCGGTAACGAAAAGGAAACCGTCGTGAGACAGAAAGTACGGCCAGCGCCCCTTCCTCGCCCTCTTCCTCAGCCCCTGCCTTGCTTCCTCCCCTCTTCCTTTTTAAACCTTTTTCTTAGGCAGCGATCGTTTCAGATTTTTAGTTTTAGCTGAGTCTCAACACATGAGCAAGTGAACCAAGTAGAGAGAATGACGGGGGCTCCTCGTGGTTAAATAGGGATGGGAGGCAAGGCTGGTGATAACGTACGATTCGTACTGACACTTGAGTATTCGAGTTCAAAGTCAAAGGGGGGGGGGGGGGGGGAGGAGACGTCTCTTCTCTATTAAATGAGGGTGCCATCGAACAGCAAGGCACATGAGCACGAAGGCATCCGAGGGGACAGCAAGGACACAGAGGTCAAGGTTGTAACAATGGGGTTGTCGTGCTGTGAGAGAGAGATCTCAGCGAGAGAGAGGTTACTGGCCGAGGGAGAGCAAGTGGGGAGCGAGAGAGAGGGGTGAAGGACAGCCGAAGAGATGGCATTTAATGCCAGCGGAGAAAAAGATGAAAAAGGGGACAGGGGAGAACAGAGAGAAAGGCAGAGAGAGACGGGGTAGTGAGAGGAAGAGGAAAGGGAATAAAAAGAAAAGGGTTGTGGCCTCGGGAATCAAAGAAAAGAAAGAAAATCGAGAGGGAGAGGGTGAGATGGCGGGTTTCTATTGGTGCAGAGGGTTTGGGTGAGAGAGGAAAGGTAGAAGTGTGTAGGAAATAGTGGTGTGAGGACATCAAGGTTGTCGGTTGATCAGTCTGTGGCGTTGTCTCTGCGCCCGTCAGTGTAACCATTCATCTACTAATCGATTGTCTCTGCGCCCGTCAGTGTAACTCATTCTATAATTTTCTGACTCGGCAACCGATGTAAATCCCATCGTCCATTGTAAATTTGTAACGATACAATCATGCAAATATACAATGATACCTGTTATACTTTCCAATAAAACGAAAACGAGAGGCAAGCGTAAATTATGAGATGAGAGACATCTCGTGCCCTTTTTACTCTTCAAGTCGATACAATCAGTGTGTCAAACGTGCGAAACGTGCACGACTGTGTCGTCATGGTGAACATTTTGTTGGTTCACGTAACAAAAAAAAATTGTGTTGCACGTTCCGTTTACCACGATACGTGACGAAACGAAAATTACACTAGAACGAAATAAATTTTCGTTTGCGTTGCACGTTTAGTTTCTGAAACGTAACAAAAAAATCATTGCATTGTACGTTTAGTTCGAGTAAACCAAAACATAACAACATAACATGTTGCGTTAACATCTGATGATGCGGATCTGGTTCTGGTGGCCCCATCATTGTTTTCTCACACTAGAGACTAGACACTACAGTGTATTGGTTTAGAACTGAACGACTATTAAAAAACAGAATCTCTTGGCATCTGTTATGATTTATGAATAATTATGATGAGGTATTGAGGTGCCTGTTGGAACTTCCATGGAGTAGAGAAGCATTTGTACCATGTTGTTATTGAATCCGTATTCTCCGAAATAATGCGGGATTTTGAAATGATCAGCGGACAACACTGTTAAATTGTAAATTTGTTGGTATTGTAGTAAAAATACTGTACAGACAACACTCGTCGCTGTAGCAACGGTGAGAATGCAGAGTTCACTACTGCTTGAATTCATTGTTATTTGCGAAAGAGTTGCATGTAAATTTATATCTAACGGGCCTGAATGGGGCTTATGGGCCCCAATAGGAATACCCGTTTGTAAATTGGGAGTCTAATTATAAAACGAGGATTGAAGTTTGGATTTAAGGGCTAAAAATAATTAGAAATGGGAACTAAATCCTTTGCTCACTTTTTTAGAAGCGTTCTCTGTGCCTCTAAAATCTAAACCGTCAGATTAAATTTCTACGAATCTGATTTTTTAATACAAAGCTCTTATAATTCATATAACTGACAGATCAGACGTTGAGATCTAATTCAACGATCCAGATTATAGAAGCACAGAAGACTCCCCTAAAAAGGGGCGCAGAGGATATAGGTCTGTCTGATATAAGACATGTTGTGAAGAGGATTTCGTTCTAGAGCTAGTTATGCAATTTTTTTTCTTTTCAACCCTGAAACATAAATAATTAGTTTATGATGATGATCTATTCATTAAACCCGAGACCTCTTTTCTCCACCGTACCAGGCGATAAAAAATGGCGGTCGAGCAGCCGTCGACTAGCGATTCTGAGGGGACCCTCTCCGACAGGGGCATGACGCAAGAGGAATGCAAGACGTGCATTCAGGGACGAATTCAGGATTCTCGCCAGGGGTTCAAGATTTACGGTTTTTTTCAGGTGGTTCGAAATGATGGTTATTTCTAGAAAAAAATTATTTTACATGGTCATTTATGCAAAAAAAATTCAAATACATGATCATTTTTGAATCTTTTTTAATATATATGGTCATTTTTGAATTTTTTTTTCCAGGTGGTTCAGCTGCACCCCTGGAGCTACGTGACTCAGCCACTGTGTGCATCTGCAAGGGCTTTCAACGTACGTGCACGATGCACCTGTTCAACTCGAGCAAAATCTGGGCGATCGTAAAAACTTATGGATAAATTTATTATGAATGTCATATTTTTGTATCAACCCTACAAAAAAAACTCTATTGATAATAGATTTCGCAAAGTTCATATTCTTATAAATGTCATATTTAAAATTATATTTTTTTGGACGATCTTAATAACTAATCATCTAAATCTATTGTCAACAAGTTTTAACTATAGGGAAAAAAAGAGAAAAATTTTAGTCAATGCAAGTAGGATATGTCCAATCCGGATAATTCGATCAATTCGATCAATCCGACCGATCTGATTCACAAAAAAACGAATTTATATTTTTCATGATTGATTACGGTTTTATTTTGTCAAACAAAATTTTTTATATGTGAATACCGATTGTAGAATAAAATTTGAGTAAAACTCGACCCGACTCGAAAATATTTTTTCTGAAATGAGAACAAAGTAATCATTATTTTTTCCATAGATTCTTTAAATTTCACTTAACAAAATTAGTCATTTAATATTTATATGTTAATTATCAATATATTTTTGGATAATATTTATTGATTGATTATTAATTAAAGACGCTCCAATCTGAATAATATATAATGTAAACCAGTAGTTGTATTTTAATCTGAACAGTCGGATCAACGATCAACGATTCTTATTTAATAATATAAACCAGTAGTTGTCGAGCGAACGATCCAGATTCTTCACAAAATAGTGCAGAAGAGATACGGTTCCCCTGTACGTAATTAATTCCAAAAACTAGGAAACCCGAGAAGTGAAAAGTGAAAAGTGAAAAGTGAAAACCCTGCTCTCTCCTCTCTCCATCGTGTGCCAGACAAGCAAAAATGGCGGACGAGCAGCCGCCGACGAACGCCGAGGGGACCCCCTCTGACAATGGAATGTCGATAGACGAATGCATTGAGTGCATCCGCGAGGGCTTCAAGGGTACGTACGCCCTTTCTTCTCTCTCGCTCTCCCCCCTCTTTCGTATCATTTTGAATTGAACTTTGATTTGATTTGGTTTGGTTTGATTATTTGCAATTCAGATCCGACAGTGAGGTTCTTGAGGGAGCAGATGGAAAAGGCGGGCTGCCCCGTTTGGTCAAAACTATTCGCCGCCGTCAATTGTACGGATACTAGAACTGCTGGAGGCTACATTAGCGGTGGAGGCGTATGTCTATTTTCTCGTTTTTTTTGTTTTATATTCTTTCGAATCATATCTTAGAATTAGAGGTCTCCTCATTTTGCTATAGATTGTAACATTGAGAAATTAGATAGACGAACATGTAACTAAGGATGTAATGCTTATGTCGTTTTTTTCCTTTGGCATTTCACTTCAAAGAAGCGTTTTATTACTGTTTGTATACATAAAGAAGTTTTTTTTTTTACTGTTTGAATAGATCTGGAGCTAACTGATGTTATACTGCTTGGAAGCAATTATATCAGTTACTTCAGATTATTTCAATCTGTTAAAAAAATGTATGTCACATCTGAATTCCTAGGCTAAATTGATTTACTATGTAAACTTATGGATGGAGTACGTGTTTCTCTACAGGTAAGAATATGTTGTAATAACATGGATCACCAAGACGAGGTAAACCAAGTCATGATACATGAGCTAATCCATGCTTATGACGACTGTCGTGTTAAGAACATGGACTGGAAAAATTGTGCTCATCATGCTTGCTCAGAGGTACATTAATGATCTTGGTTAAAATAATTAACCAAACCCTGGGTCAGTTCTTACCAGTATGGTGCTTGTACAGCCCCACAAAATTCATCTAAGGGTTCATGGACATATATGAAAATAGTGAAACATAAATCATCCTGCTGAGAAATTAACAAAAAAAATGGAAAAGAAGAATGTTCCAACCCTGACCGAACACATTAAGTTGTATGTTATTCAACTGTATTTGACAGGGTTTGTTGCTGTTCTCAGATCAGAGCTAATCATCTAAGTGGAGATTGCCATTATATACGCGAATTTTTCCGCGGTTTCAGGGAAATAAGGGGCCATGAACAAGTAAGTGTTCTCTGCTGCATCTCCTACATCAGAGCTTGAAAATTGATCTTTCATCCTCAGTATTGTGTTCCCAATCGAGTGAACAAGATAATAATTTGACTGGAAATAAATTAAGTTTATCCTTTGGGAGGGTGTGTTTACCTTGCTGATGCTCAAATATCAAGCTACAGGTAAGAAAGTATATGTGGATTTTAACAATGTTATAAAATAAAACGTGACCTTGCTGAAGTATGAAAACAGTTGGTATTCTACCTTGATGGTTTTGTTAGGTTTTCAGTTCTTATTATTTGTGTGCTTTTTACTTGAACCGGATTCCACTACAATGTCAGTTAGTAGCATTTTTCTGTTTACACCATGAACCTACTTTTTAACTTTGTACGCTTTGAAGGAATGTGTAAAGAGGCGTTCCTTGAAGTCTGTGCAGAAAAACCCGAACTGTCCAGGTGGAACAGCTAAAGATGCTATCGAGGCTGTATGGGACATCTGCTACCATGACACAAGGCCCTTTGACAGAGCTCCTTGAAGCTGTCATTCGACCTATTAACTTGATAATAGATTTTCTCAAGAGAAAATAAGAGCTGTTAGTGATTAAGCTATTCTGCAATTTTTTACGGGGTAGGATAGGATGAGTCTTTTGTGTCCTAATTTTTTGGATCTAAGTACGTGGGTGCTATTTGCCTTTTTCTAGCTGTTAGTGATTAAGCTATTCCTTTGCCATACTACCATACTAAGAGTCTTCTTAGGGGTAAAGCTGGTATAAATAGAAAAAAATATCTAAGTGCTGAATATTGTAAACTTAGCCCTCAAAATTGCACCCCCCCCCCCCCCCTCCCCCCTCTGAAAAAAGTACATGTTAGCAGTTTCTGAACAAGCAATTCAGCTAGGAATTATGAAAAATGGCAGCTGCTTAAGACTTTGAATTTGTTTTTTCTTAAAAGCTGAATTTCTTTTGCCAACGTGAAACCTACAGGGCTAAAAGAAAATACAATTACAAAAAAATTGTACAACACGTACAATGCTAACCTAAGGTTGCCCCATTAATAATTTCTATGCTTTCTTCCCGTATTCTAACCCCCCCCCCCCCCACCCCCACATCGCCTTTAGAATTATTACTAATACATACCCTTAAATACAGGATTTGTTCTACAAATGCTTGCTCCATACTCTTCATAGTCTGCCTTCGTATGACATGCCTAACAGGCGAAACAAGTCAAAATTATGTCAATAGTTCTTCACAACCAAAAAAAAAAAAAAGTGCAAATCCTTCATGTGACAATCATTTTTCAGAATGGTTTTCATGCATGTGAGCACAAAAGCCATTCTGATACTAGAATTATAGCAATCATATCCTACAAAACAACAATTGTGTTGTATATTTTTTAACATTTTGCTTTGTGTTATGTTTGGCCAGGGCTTATCAAGAACAACCTGCAGATATTGAAAACTTTCAACTACCCGGAAAATACAATCTAGTATCTACCCACAAAATTTTTAGGAAATATTGCAGTAGTACCAAAGTAGCTATAAAACAATAGAAAGGTACCCCGTAAAATTCAGCTGTAGAAGCAAGCACCGAACCTCCAAACCAAACTGCATATCTCTGGATAGGATGGTTTACCACATTGACCTCAATTGGTTGAGACTAGGAAAAAACAAGTAAAAAATATATCCTTAGGTTAATCAACAATTTTGCTCCTTACCATTAAGAAGAAAAATAAGGAAACCATCTTACTTTCACATCAGGTCCAAGTCGGGCACTATTTGCTCGAACCCTAGTGTCTACTATCTTTTTCAAGTCCCGCTGCAATCTTCTGTGGAAGTCTTTGAACATGGTCGAGCCCCCCGACAACACAATATTCTGAAACAGTTGCAGCTCATTAATAAAAATAAATGGATATTGACTTTAGTTTGTGATATGTAAGATCGGGATATTGACTTTGATATGTGCCAGGTGCAGCATAAGGAAATGTTAGCACTGATGGGCAGTGAGTTCAAATTTTTCTGGTTTCAGAACCGGTACTGTAAAAAGGCGATATTAAGCCTGGATATATATTTTCATAAGAAAATTTCACAGACAAGGAACGCAAAGAAAAGAGATGATTTCTTGGGGGCAACAACAATTAGGATACAAAGGTCAGACAGTAAACTAATAAAATAACTACTTTAGGTGATTGATGTACCTTATACAGAGCCCTCCTTGTGTCAATTGGAGAAGACTGAATGCATTTATCAATGACAACAGGTAAGGGAGTGTTGAGGTCACTCCCATAAATTTCTGGAGAGAAGAATATCTGTGTACAAAAACAAAAAATTGTAAGGAAGATCTGCTAGATAGACAGAAAATATTACTGCAAGACAACACAAGTACTTATGTGTTACACTTTCAAACAAAAGACTATGACCATAACTCCATAAGTATAAGGATAAAGGATAAAAAAGAACCATACAGCAATTAATTAAAACTTAAAAAAAAAAACTGCACCTCAGGACCCATGAAACGCTCATATCCAATATCGCATGTGTATGATGAACCAGTCTTTGGTTTAAGACCGCTCCATTGCTTAATGTACTTGGAGGGTTCTCGGTCATGTTTATTGAACTCCTGAAGGAGAAGGCAAACAAATTATATTTTTCAGCAAAATTTGCTCGAACAAGTCAGATAACGTTTTTTTACTCTCCATTTATATTGTACATTCCTGATATTGTCTCCATAGAAGAGTGCATAACAAAGTGCTCATTTTGCGAAAAAAAGATAACTAGCTATTGTGGTCACTTTTAAGTTTTAACAGAAGTAATATGTTTCTCTAAAAACCTCATTAAAAGCAACACAATAAATCTACAAGTAAACAGCAACAATATTCAATTGTACAAAAAGAAAATTGAAATGATAGAAGAATGAAACTGTTAATATTTGAATTACCTTAACTATGTCAGAGCAAGTGTAGCAATATTTCTCTTTAATCTTCCTAACTACTTCAAACGAATCTTCAGGTGGAATGAACTCTCCTCTTTCCTAAAAGAAACTGAAAAACTCAGATCTTCCAAAACCAAATCTTCTTTAGTTATCTTGAACTTGGTAACCATCACAACCACCCTAACACACTGGCAGAAGGGAAAACAAACAAAAAAGAGGCATAAAAACAGATGTTACCTTCAAAAGCTTTTGGACAAAGCAGGTAACATCCTTGCCTGTAATTGGAATAGATTTGATACTGCTCCCGATCACATAGCCATCAGCTACTGGTACAACATGCGTAGCACCATCTCCCACATCAACTACCACACCTGTCATTTCACACTGAAAACAAAATGATTAAGCTTTTTTCCCACCATTACATTAAAAAGTTAAAAGTTAATCAGCAGGATCCAATTACTGCAGAAAAAGTATTGCATTTACTCCATGTAAACAAAAGAAAATTTTATGATTTTTGAAAGTTAAACCCAAATATTCAAGTTGTTGGACCAAAAGATATTCTTGCTAAATGCTGACAATTTTGCCCCTTCTCAAGTAACTTCTTATTTAATTAAAATTCAAAACAAAAGGATTAAAATGTTTAGTCTCAACTTCGTATGAATTAATTGAGAACGAAATGTTTAAAAATGAGGGCCGTTCTGGTCATGATCAGTAATTGAAACTTTCCAGACTTATTTACAGCTGGCTGCATATAGGGTAGACTAAGATATTATACAAATAAAGCAATATTATAGTTCTAAATTTGGAAAATAACAAAATTGAATATAAGATTAGTGAAAGTTTTTCTATAACAAACCTTGGAAGTGGTATATCCGGCTGCAAGGGCAAGTACTGGCTGTACAGCTATGTATAAACCAGGTACATTAAATGTCTCAAACATTATCTCTCCGGCATATTCTCGGTTTTCAGGAGCAGTTAGTGGGCTCTCTGTGAGAAGAAAGTAATGGTCTTCTGGATCACAGCGCAAGTAGTTGAAAATGCACTGTTGCCAAAATCTTTCCATTGCATCCCAGTTCTCTACCTGCAATTAAATATGGAACTTCAATGTTTCTTCTTAACAAAAATTAAGAGAGAGAGAGAGAGAGGCAAATCAGCAGTCATTACAAAGAATATGATGTGAATAGGTAATTGGTTAAGTGCAAACCATTTGTACAATTCAGCTAGATGCAATGTGGTTAGATTAAGAATAACTAAGGCATATTGAAAATGAGCATAGGATTTAGCTGAAGTTGGATAGTACAATTCAAGCTCAAAATGACAGCTAATTGCATGACTCAGACTTACATAAAATTGATGTTGAAAACAACCAATTAAGAAACTGGTACCCGATCAATAAATGAATCAAAATTGCAATTGTTGATATCACTAATTCTACTAGGTACTACCAGTCTGACAACGACAATACCCCTACAATGCCATAGTGTTGCTGACCACCATCTCATTAATATATTACTAGTAAGCCACAATGAAGGGCTAACACTAACCAAATCCTCAAGTAGAAAGAGTGGCATGGGAATTATTTTGACTAATCTTTAGCTATTCTGAGGAACTCCTTTGTTTAACCCTTCTTATTTTAATAATTTGAATTATGTACATTACAACATTAATAGCATGTTTGAGGCCATATTAGGAACAAATGAGCTCCCTATCTTGTTTCCATTTTTAGTCTTCATTATCTATTATCTTTCTTTTTAATTCCATTTATGTGTAAATCTTCAATTTATCTGGTGTCCCGCAGTTCCGAATTTGACTAATAATAAAATCAAGATTTCAGCTTCTTAGGAGACTGGCACTTCTCTGCGTATCCCGCCTCCAATATTCATTTTTAAGCCTTCATGACAACCCTAAAGTTTGGTACCAAATGGCAGGCTTTCTAAAAGGGACGGACATAAATCATATAGCAAAATGATAAGAAGAAAGACCATCTTGCATTATCACTTACAAAAAGCTACGCTATATGAACATACCTGACCATTATGGATTGGGTAGCTAAGATTGTAAGCATTACTAGCACGAGATCTTGACAAAGCCTCCTCCCCAATGCAGAAATCGAGATCAGCCATTACACCGGCAGTATGCTGAGCTAGCAAGTTTCCTTTATTAGTACTTTTTGTTTGATTCAAAAAGGACTCATTAGTTGCCACTACTGTTGGAATGATGAAGCAAGGCTCCACATTCCCTGCAAAACCCATTTTTGTGTACCTAACAAAGTGATAATTGCAAGACTGTTATGTATAGAACAAATAGAACAACTAGGAGCAAATTCAATGAGCTTACTAAAGTTTCCATTTTTGGATATCCTAAGGTGAAGATTCTAATCACTGTGTGGAGCAAAACTGGAAAGAATTCCATCTAGATCTTTTGAATTTACAACCAACCGACAGTAAATGTAACCAAATTTCGACCCCCAAATCCCTCCCTCTACTGGAATCTAACAATAGCACAAATTATAGTGCTTACAACAACACATTGTTCAATTGCGTCTTTGAGAAGCAATTTCGCGCCACTCAACATAAAAGGGAAATCATTACGGACTACAAATGGCTGATCAGTCAGAAATTGGAAATAATGAAGGTACCCGGTGCCATTGTCGATGACAACAGCTGGTCGAGAGGAGGCATCCATGGAGAGAACGACGACGACAAGAAGAAGAAGAAGAAGAAAGCTTGAATTCAGATCGCCACTTGAGGCATCCGTACATCGTAGTGATATGGACTTGCGGCGCAAGGAATAAGAGAATTGAGGTAGGAGGAGGAGAAAGGGAGAGTATAGAAGAAGCGAAAGCAGCGGGTGTAGGAGCAAGAAGTGGATCTCATCATCACCACCTCATTGCTTAACCATGATTGATTGATTGATTGATTGATGGCAGGGGGAAAAAGACAATAACTGGCGCTAGAGAGAGATGCAGAAAAGATGATTCGAGAAGACGATTTGTTTGTGGGTCTTGGTAAAGCAAGGACTAGGACAGACAACAGGGTGTGAATGATGGTGTTGTGCGCACTGTACTGCATTTTCTCATTTCTACCCCTTTTTTATTTTTTATTTACTTTCTAATAATTTTTTTTTGAAGTTATTTGTGCAACGACCCCTGCCTGACTCCTGACTGTATCACTATCAGTCATTTTCTCAGTGAGATCTTGGAAGTTCCACAGATGACCCCTGTTTTGTTTTGATATAATTTATTTATTATTTTATTTATTTGTGAATAAAGTCGTTTTGTTTTTCGAAATTGAGAAGTGAGCCGTTTTGTAATAAAACCTTCCGGTAAAAAAATATTCACAAAATCAGCATCAATTATCATCTTCACAAAATTAGAGGGTTGCAAAAATACTTTAAAAAAGTTAGAAATCTATTCGGGATCAATTTTGTTTTGTTTTGTTTTATTTTGTCGAATGAGTTAAAAATTTATTAATCTAATAATTTTCTTAATCAGACCTTCAATTTACCAAACTTTTTACTCATAATATAAAGCTCTAAAAGAATGTTTAAAAAATAGTTTTCAAATATAGTTTACTATAAACAACATTTTCAATTATTCAGATCGATGATTGCACTGTAAAATTTGATATACGGGCTCAAAGTACAATTTTTTTTTCTACTTTCTAAGGTATTTTAGCATCTCTTATCTCTATATATGTGGTTTAAAAGAATGAAAGATAAATCCGGTTGTTTTCTCTAGTGATTTTGTTCCTTGATGTTTTCCTTTTATCAAAAGAGAGTTAATGAGAAATTAAGCATAAATAACTATTATTTCATAAATTGAAAAAAAAAACTATTTTACACAAATTACTGAGATGAAATAAAACAAAATACGATCAAAGTTCAAACGTGGGAAACCAAAACAGCAAACTTCACAAAGTTCTAGTACTAAAACGCAAAAATGACACATCACATAATAACCAATTACTATGTATAGTGTATGAACGAATTTTACCATAATTATATTTTATTTTGGTTTGGAGTGGGAATACTGCAACCGAGGTACTTTGCTCTGTGCTTTTTCCTTCTGTGGTCGGCGACGAAAATGACAGCGACGCTGACATTGACAGGCCCGCTACCCCCATTTCCTAAATGGGCCAACTTATGGGCTGGTATGGACCGGGCTGATAATGTACATTGCTTCTCTTTGATTCTTCTTTTTTTTTCAGGTCCGAGTTCTCTATGGATATTTTATGGGCTGGGCTTTTAATCAAGCATCTTGGTAGATGAGCTTCGACTAGAAATTCAGTACTTGAGAATTTGATAGGTATTTTCAGGTTTTTTGTTTAACCTTTTTATATATAATTTGAATTTTCTATTGCTCTACGTGCTTGGTGTCAAAAAAAAAAAAATAATAACTTGTCTCTTTCATTTTTTCCCCATCCCATATATAAAACGTAATTGTAAGCTGCGTCTTCAATTTAAAAGCATTTCGAAATAAAAAAAAAGTTATGTTATGCGCTACAATTAATGATCAAATAAACAATAAAGTGATTACCTCTTTGACATCAAGTTGACTAGAATTTGATACATTCTTTCAACAATAATTTGCTCCAAAAAGATCAAACCCAAGTACACACCTCTGACCTCTTTGGTTTGGTTTGGAATTCACATCTTGTGGAGTGATCAGTCATTTCAAAGATGGAAATGAGTAATTTCAACGCTGTAAAATGGATAGGTACTGTGTGGACAGCTTTCGACGTTGTAGCAATGTCCATTTTTAGTTGGGATATTTCAGAAAATGTGGATTCTTTGGTTTGTAGGACCTGCTAATTTTTTACTGTCATGCGCTCTCTTTGCTGAGAGGAGCTCACATGAGACATTTTTCTGGAAGATTTCAACTCGTTTTCCCAGAGACAGAGGCAATGGATAAATTTACAATCTAGCCCTTCAAAGTGAACATTTTAGTTTAAAAGAACCTTCCAGGTAAAAAAAAAATTAAGAAAAAGTGGCCCTCTATCGCCTCTATTCAAATTTTGCAGTTAGGAATTTTTTACTCTGGTATTGTTACTTTTGATCACATGTCCTGATGTCCTACGTAGTCCATAAAATAATAAAAGATCTTTTTTTGAGGTTCTTTTACTCTTACAAAAGGAGAGAACATAGAAGTCAATATGTATGTTACACATTTGGTTCCTTTTGAAATCATGAAATACATCATGAAAATTATTTTGTTAGGATTTTTAATGAGGAGTATTTGAGCTCAAAATGTAAGATCAAATTGTAAAATGTACAGGAAGAGACAAGAGAAGGCAATTATTAGCAAATTAACTAGCCCTACAAACAATGGGAATCTTGTAATAATTAATACAATGAGAGATGTAGTTCTTCAAGGCAAGTAAATTAAGGACAGAAGGGGAGTATTTAAAAGCCCTATTTATTTCTCATGCAACCATCAAATCAACTCCATGTCTTTGATTAACAGTTAGAGAGCTTGATGGTTTAAGAGAGAAAATAAAGGGGAAAAAATGAGGTCTCTTAGAAGAGTGGTTTTGGTGCTTGTGATGTTTGTCTTTGCCTTATCTTTGCTTCATCAAAACACTAGTGTTGGTGAGATTATCAACTCTTAATTAAATTTCCTGTTTATATATTTGTTTTGTTTTGTTTAAGCCTCTTATACTTTCTTGTACAGATTCTTCTAATTAACCATCTTTTCCCCCTTCTTTCAAACCCTATGTACAGTAAATAGAAAATAAATATACTATTAAATATAACTTAACTTCTTTTACCTATATAAGAAGTAATGTAAGTTCCTTCAAAGTGTTTTTTCCTGACATTTAATTAACGGTCATAAAGCTACTTTTTCTCTTTCACAATAATTGAAACTTATGTTTTGTTTTCAAGAAATGCAATGTAAGAAACCATCAATATATGTAAAAGGGTGATAATAAAATTGAAGAAAAAGGCTCATAATAGATAAGAGTACGTGCTCAGAAGATTATAATATTTCAATTGTGACTCTAGACATGCCTTTTTCTTTTTCTTTTTCTCATATCTCTGTTCTAAATTCTAAATACCTGTTTGTTTTGTGCCCAAAAAAGATGCTATCAGATTGCTTGAAGGAAATCCGAGAAATGCAAAGTTGAGTTCTAAGGAAGAAGAAATGGAATACTGGTTAAATAGTGACTACAAAGGAGTGATGAGGAGAACTCCAAAGAATAACAGATAAAGCCCTTAGTTAATTAGATTATCTCACAGATTAGTTAACCAACTAGTTCAACCAATCTTACAACTAATACCAATTTTGTTCTTCCCCCAAAGTGCTTTTGCACTTATATAGTATTAGTTTTGTGAATTTTCTTTTAGATGAAGCACTTGTAAGAAAAAAAAAAATACCTTTTAATGAGTTACTTTTTGTTTCTGCAATGTATATCTGATGGTTTGTAATGATTCTTTCTGTTAGAGCTTAGATATTTTATAATTTTACATGTGAGCAAAAATGCAAATCATCGTTGCTATGCTCTGTTCAGACTTCAGTGCATCCTCTGTGTCATCTTGCAGGTTTTGTATTATGATATGTAAAATTGTAAATGATGAAGAGACTGTAAACTACACCTATTAAACCAATATAAGAAAGCTTATATCATGGTCTATTAATAGGTGAAATGCTGAAGAAGCAGACATGAAGAAAATTAGGAACTGCCGTACATTTAGGGCTGCTAATGAAAATGACAATTTATGAATAAAATGAGCTGAATATTATTGAACATTTATGGAATGGACTATTTCTTGATTTTGGTTGAAGTTCAGTCAATGTTCAATTGTTAAAACTAAGCTGAACTAATTGTAGACAAATTATGAACTAATGCAGGCTTAATGTGAGATTAAATAAAAATATGTTTAAACGTTCCAATAGATCAATAAAGTTCTAACTCTCTCTTTTACGAGAACTAAGTTATTCGCACAAAGAAACCTAAGTTATTCAATACAGTGATAAAAGAGCTTTCATTTAATTAGGACTGTGCAATATGGTGTCCTGAATCAGGCCCGCATAGTTAGCTTATGGACAAATAGTGAACATTATTCGTTACTGGACATAAACTGAATATTAGTAGATAATTATGAACTTAATTTGATCATGAATTTTAACTCCTCATCAACAGCCTGAACTGAACATAGATTAGAACCCATCATTTTTACTCTTCAAATTTGACTTGACGGTATGTTTTCATGCTAATTAACAAGATACGAGACAAAACTCAAATTCTGTAATTTGTACGTGTACATGGAGAATATGACATGTGTCAAACTAACATTGATAGTTATACTTCGGGTATCTGATCTAAAAAATATTATATGAGAAGAAAATAAAGGAATAGTAGAAGGATACATTTGAATTATGTTGATGTCTACAAAATTGTTTGTTGGTTGGTAGATAAATTGATACTGGCAATTAATTAATACAATAAGAGTGATGAACTTTTTTAGTATAATTGAAAAATCAAGTACTTCAAAGATACATATATGATATATCATGTATTTTGGTGCATGCTATAAAGCTCATCAACTGATTTATTCTTCTCTATAAAGACTGCACTTGACATGCATCATAAAATTAATAAAGTGGTTTTGATAATTAGCTAAAAAAGTATCATGTGATTTAACCTCGGTCTCTGTGTTGGTATAAGAAAACAGTGATTAGACATTAACTAAAAAAATAGTTAAATCAGTACAAAATTTACCAGCCTTCCCACTGTAACTTTCTTCAAACCGAGTAAAATTTACAAACTCTCTCAACTATATTATTGTATTTGTAAACTTCCACATACCTAATTCAATTTCAGCTTAAGATCTCAAGGTAGTGTCTGAAGAGAGTAATATTTTTCGGATAAAGCTCTTCTGCTTTGTGTTCTGCTCCTGAGATGTCTCAAAAAACGTGACCCTCTAAAATCAAAGTGCGGTCAAAGCGTGGAATTCACGCGTTAGTGTCAGCAGAAGAAATGAAGGAGCAGAATCTGAAGCACTGTATCAGCGTCCATATTTTTCAAGCTTTGGTCTCAACACCGCTACCAACTTCACTTACACCCACACAAGTAAACTAAGTGGCTCTTAAACACACACAAAAAAAAAATAAAGATATGGTATTTTTCTTAGGTATTTTGTTGTGTAAGTACTTAATCAAGTGTTTAAGAAAAAAGAAGTCAAAATTAAATGAAGTGACAAACTATTGGGACAATTTTTTTATATGCACTTTAAAAACTCTTTGATTTCTAATTTACCCTTCAAGTTTTAAATATATTATATTTATCCTCTTACTCTCAGACGTCTTTCTTTTTTACCCCTTAATTCATTTTGAGTTTCAATCAGGTCATTAATATATTTTTATTCCAACTATACCCCTGTTATCTCTAATACCGTCTCTTCCAAAATCTAATAATAGACTCCCTGCATCACTCTTCATGTGCTCCATGGAACTTGCGCTTATTCTCTGTTTGCCATTTTTCTTTTAAATCTTACGTCCTTCAAAGTGAGCTGCTAAGGATCTGACCAAATTTTATATTGACGTCCATAAAACAAACATGCTTGCGTATCTTTGAAATGTATATACATGCAGATGCTCCTGTTTCAAATTCACGTTGTATCTCGATTAATTGGTGAGTGGCGGTTAGATTCATGGCTATTACGCCTGATTGAAGAGCAGACTACTACAAGGCCTTTTGTTCAAACAAGTTGGAATAAACTAGAAATGAAGATCATATTAAATTTTATTTTCATAAGATCGACTATATTTTTACATTGGCTCGTCAAGTCTATCACAAGCCTCCTCCTTTCGAGTTCGGGACCGGCAAAATAAGCAAAAAAAAATTTGACCAGTAAAGAAGAAAGTAGAAGACAGAGAAGAGGGAAGAAACATTATTCGGATAATTTGATTTTTTTTTTTCCATCCCATTGTTTCTTTACAGATTACAAGAGTACCTAAAGCTAAACTGGTGACTAACTCTTATTATTCTGTTACAACTGAGGCTGTGACCATATCTGGCATGTGTCATTTGCTCTGGGAGCAGCCTGTCCCTGAAGCTGAGATGCAATTTCCAGAAAAGGGAGAGTTGGGTTTGCCAGAAGCAGAAGAGGATGAATGAGGTGTAAAATTTGTTGGCCTGTCTGTTATTTCAAGTTGCTTTGTGGTTTAATAAGCAGAGAAGATAGAGGGGTATAGATGGAACAAAAATATATTAATAACCTGATTGCAACTCAAAATGGATTAAGTGGTAAAAGAAAGACGTCTGAGAGACTGAGAGTTAGAGGATAAACAGAATATCTTTAATTGAAAGGGCAAATAATTAATTAAGGGGTTTTTAAAGGACAGAGAAAATTATCCCTAAACTATTATAACCTGTGAATAGGCTCACTGAGTAGCCAAACTTTTGTCCGTACAACTGGTACCAACTGTTGGTACCAGTACCTGGCTTAAATTCCAAGAGGGCTTGCAACTTCGAAAGGATCTGTGGCCTGTGGGAAAGCAAAAACCAATCAACGGTTGAGTTATCGACACGAGGTCTGTGTTAACAAATCTCCTATTCCTAAATATACCTTTGTCTTTCATGCATGGCCTGATTCCATGATTGCTTTATATAATACCTGCTCTCACCTGTCCCCATGGTACTGATCAGTTCAAAAGTTGTGCCAAAGACTTAAGCGGAAATTAAGTTTTCAGCCTTCAAAAAGAGTTCTAATATTTAATTAGTTCTAAAGACACCAATTGGTGCAACTCACAAAACAACAGCTCCTAACATCAAGATGAAACTTTGAACTTCTAAATTCAACTGTTATACTAGTGTGTTTTTCTCCAATGAAGACCCTCGTTAGATCTGGGAACAAACTTTTAGGGCCCTTGTCTGTTAAATCAAGACTACAATTCAATGAAAAGGTATTCCGAAATCTAACTACTGTACAGTGTACACACAGGATGCATACCTTGTTTTGTAACACTGCCACTTTTACGTATAAACATGGTGGTATTTTCATCATTTGAATGTTTTATTGGTTCAGCATAGATATGTGTCTAGCAAGGACAAGTGTGACTAACTGGAGGTACATTGAATAATCAAATTTAAAACAAAAAATTTAGGTAACTAATTGAACAACAGGAAAAACATGTACATGCTTGCTTTGCACTTGTCTAAAATTATAATTAGGTTGAGGGAATAATGAGTGCCTGACTGGTATCAGCTGCCGCAGAAGTTTCACAATATTTGGCATAGCAAACCATTAAATTGCCTCTAACTAGCATCTTGCCAGTGCCAAGCTAGAACGTGATTACAAAGATTTATGCATCCCTTTAACATAGAAATTGTTACTATACTTCTTTTTTTCCATACAATTTCAGTATAGACCCCCTGTGCTTCTCTCACAATGAACACAGCTGTCAAAACACAGGAGGTCCATGACAAAAGCTAGTTTAAACTTCTAGTAACAAGTCACTTCAAAGATGATACATATATTATATTATCAAGTGCATCTGTAACTAATTCTAGTCATTTATGTTCACTGTTTAAACTATCTCCCTAGTGCTTCCTGCAATTATCTGCACCAGTGAACAACATATTCACAATCACTGAATCACCTGATGTGATGAGCCACTGAGCCTTCTCTGGAGCTTGATTCCTAGTTGAAGTGACAGGTAGTAGAGAACCATCCAACTGGTCATATTAACAAACACCCAGCGAGCAACTCCAAAATCACCATACCTCCGCACCATCATGCTCATTTGCTCCTTCAATAAGCCCAGCATCAAATGCTTTTTTTATCCAAAACTCTTCAACCTCATCTTCTTCTTTGTGTGAATCATCACTAATCTCCTCCCAATCGTCACCAATTCCCACATCAAACAAATCCTCAAACCCATCTTCTATCTCCAATTCTTCTTCCAACTCTTCACCATTTACTGAATCATCTCCCAAATTCAAGTCAATGCCCTTTCTCTTTGCTCTCCTAATTCTCTTCCCTTCTCTAACAAGCTCTATCATCCTCTCTTTCTCCTTCAACAATTCATCTTTCACAATCAACTTGCCATTGTCATCATACGCCTCAGCAAGATACACTGAGTGCCGTATTCCTTTGATACTTACATAGAACATCTCCGGGTGACGAATCAACAAGGCCCGCAGTCGATTAGGTAACCCAAAATCTTTCCTGAAATGCGTCAAGTGATCGATCAGAGTCCTTTTCTCAACCGTCATGCCCAAAATTTCTCGTACCACCGCACAAGCCCTTTTCTCTGCCATTTCAGAAGAAAGAGATGCCAGATCACAGTCCTCAAAAGGGGATATATCAGGGAGGTTACGGAGTCGGAGAAGGAACTCACGGTGATGCCGTTTAATATTAAAACCACGTCTCAACGGAATAAAATCAAACCGTCTAGGCCGGTTCATGATCCGATCATCACTGTACGACCTTAGTGGCAGCATGGGTTTAGCTAACGAATTATCATACGAAACCAGCTGAACCGCACGGCCATAGGATGTATTAACAGTGACAAACCGGTCGGGGTGAAGGTTGCAGAGTTTGCTCCGGAAATCAGCCGGAAAACCGAGGTCTGGAGCAAGATGCACCAGCTTATCAATGAGGATACTACGGCGTGGCGAGAGCATGATGAAGCGGTGCAACTTGGCAGCGAGAGAATCCGCAACACGGGCCCGCAACTGAGACGACTCCTTGAAGAGGGAGAGAGCGGCAGGGGTGAGAGAGACGGAGAGCAGGGAAGAATAGAGAGGCGAATTGGAGGGAGCATAGAAGACGCGAAAGAGGGAAGGGTACCGGAGGATCATGGGGAGGAGAGGCCGGGAACCGGAGAGGGTGAGGTAGTGGCGGCAGCGACGGAGGATTCGGAGAGGGAGGAAATGGCGGGGTTTGGAGAGGAGGAGAGTGGAGAGCTTGCGAGCGAAACGGAGGTGGTTGTGGTTGGAAGCGTGCTTGTCGAGAGCTGGATAGCGCACGAGTTTTGGCGCGGGGAAGGGGAAGGTGGGGTGATGAGCATGAGAGGTGGATGCTGTGGAGGCGCGAATAGGAGGAAGGAGGAGGGGTTTTGAGGGTTTAGAGAGAGGGAGGTGGTGAGAGTTGAGGATACAGCGGGGTGGGGTCACGGGGATGGATAACGGCGCCACGGCCATGAGAAACTGTCAACTGAGACAGCAGAAGGGAAGGGAAGGGAAGGGATGATTGATTGTGAGGATTTGATTTTTGGAAGAGATGATGGATGATTTGGATCATACGGAGGAAGGGTGTGATGGGCTGGGCTGAATTTAGGAGACCATTTAGGCCCAAGGGTGTGATGGTATTTTATTCTTCTTTTAGTCTACTATGAGAAGTGTTTCATTTTGAATTATTATATTTAGGAGTGGTAATCTTTCACTAAAACACAGAGAAGAATAAAATATCATTCTAAGTGTGTTTCATTTTCGAGTACTTTATTTATGAGTGGAAAAAATTCAAGAAAACACAACAAAGCATCATATTCTGCTACGAGAAGATCCGAGTACTTCATTTATGAGTGATAGCCTTTCAAGAAAACACCACAATGCATCTTATCCTACAACGAAAAGTGTTTCTTATTCGAGTACATCATTTATCAGCGATAACCTTTGAGAAAAATACCACAAAACATCTTAGCCTATTATAAGAAGTGTTTAATCTTCAAGTACATCATTAAAGGTTGTTAACCATTCAATAAAAAATGCGGAGAAGAATAGAATACCAGTCTAAGTGCTTCATGTCCGAGTACATCTTTTATGAGAGGTAACCATTCAACAAAACATCACAAAACATCTTATCCTACTACGAGAAGTGTTTCTGATCCAAGAACTTCTTTTACGAGTGATAGCCTTTCAAGAAAACTCCAAAAGTATCATAGCATATTATGAAAAGTAATTCTTCTTCGATACTTCATTTAAGTGTGGTAACCTTTAATGAAACCACCTCGAACAAGTACAGAATACCACTCTAAGTGCTTCAGAACCGATTACTTTCCTACGAGTGGTAAACATACAAGAAAATATCACAAACTGCTACGAGAAGTGTTTGTGATCCAAGTACATCTTTAATGGGTTGTGACCCTTCAAGAAAACTCCACAATGCATCTTCGCAAACTACGAGAAGTGTTTCTTCTTCGAGTACTTCATTGAAGTGTGGTAACCTATCATGAAACCGTCACGAATAAGCGTAGAATACCATTTGAAGTGCTTCATGTCCGAGTACTTCATTTATGGATGGTAAACATTCAAGAAAACACCACAAAGCATCCAATTCTGGTACTAGAAGTGTTTCTGATCTGAGTCCTTTATTTATGGGTGGTAATCTTTCAAGAAAACACCACAATGCATCTTATCCTACTACGATAAGTGTTTATGATCCGAGTACCTCATTTATCAGTGTAACATTTCAAGAAAACACCACAAAACATCTCTTAGCCTACTATGAGAAGTGTTTCATCTTGAAGTACTATATTTAGGGGTGGTAACCTTTCACTAAAACACAGAGAAGAATAAAATACCACTTTAAGTGTTTCATTTCCGAGTACTTCATTCATGAGTGGTAACCACTCAAGAAAACACAACAAAGCATCATATTTTGCTACGAGAAGTGTTTTTGATCTGAGTCATTCATTTATGGGTGGTATCATTTCAAGAAAACACCACAATGCATTTTATCCGACTACGAAAAGTGTTTCTGATTCGAGTACAACATTTATCAACGGGAACCTTTCAGAAAAATACCACAAAACATCTCCTAACCTATTATGAGAAGTGTTTCATCTTCAAGTACTTCATTAAAGATTGGTAACCATTCAATAAAACACCCGGAGAAGAATAGAATACCAGTCTAAGTGCTTCATGTCTGAGTAAATCTTTTATGGGAGGTAACCATTCAAGAAAACAGCACAAAACATCTTATTCTACTACGAGAAGTGTTTCTGACTCAAGAACTTCTTTTATAGGTGATAGCCTTTCAAGAAAACTCCAAAAGCATCATAGCATACTATGAAAAGTATTTCTTCTTCGGTACTTCATTTAAGTGTGATAACTTTTCATGAAAGCATCTCGAACAAGCACAGAAGACCGCTCTAAGTGCTTCATATCCGGTTACTTCACTACGAGTGGTAAACATTCAAGAAAAGACCACAAAGCATCTTATCCTGCTATGAAAAGTGTTTCTGATCCGAGTAGTTCATTTATGGGTGGTAACCTTTCAAGAAAACCCCACAATGCATCTTAGCCTACTACGAGAAGTGTTTCTGATCTAAATACTTCATTTATATGTGGTAACCATCCAAGAAAACCCCACAATGCATTAGCCTACTACGAGAAGTGTTTGTGATCCAAGTACTTCTTTTATGGGTTGTGGTCCTTCAAGAAAACTCCACAATGCATCTTAGTATACTACGAGAAGCGTTTCTTCTTCGAGTACTTCATTTTAGTGTGGTAACCTTTCATGAAATCACCACGAAGAAGCGTAGAATACCATTCTAAGTGCTTCATATCCGAGTAATTCATTTATGGGTGGTAAACATTCCTGAAAACACCACAAAGCATCATATCATAGTACAAGAAGTGTTTCTGATATGAATCCTTCATTTATGGGTGGTAACCTTTGAAGAAAACACCACAATGCATCTTATCCTACTACGATAAGTGTTTCTGATCCGAGTACTTCCATTTATGTGTGGTAACCTTTCAGAAAATCTCACAATGCATCTTAGCCTACTACGAGAAGTTTTTTGTTTTATCCAAGTACTTCTTTTGTGGGTTGTAGTCTTTCAAAAAAACTCCACAATGCATTTTAGCCTATTACGAGAAGTGTTTCTGATCCAAGTACCTCATTTATCAGCGGTAACCTTTCTAGAAAACATCACAAAATATCTTAGCCCACTGCGAGAAGTGTTTCATCTTCGAGTACTTCATTTAAGGGTGGTAACCTTTCACTAAAACACCATAGAGAATAATAGAATATCATTCTAAGTGTTTCATATTCGAGTACTTCAATTATGGGTGGTAAACATACAATAAAACACCACAAAGCATCTTATCCTACTACGAGAAGTATTTCCGATCCGACTAGTTCATTTACATGTGGTAACCTTTCAAAAAAATCCACAAAGCATCATATTTTGCTACAAAAAAATTTTCTTCTTCGAATACTTCATTTAAGTGTGGTAGCATTTCATGAAACCACCACAAAGAAGCATATAATACCACTCTAAGTGCTTCATGTCTGATTATTTCAATTATGGATGGTAAACATTCAAGAAAAATGTCACATAACATCTTATCTTGCTACGAGAAGTGTTTCTGATTCGAGTACATCATCTATGGGCGGTAACCTTTCAAGAAAACTCCACAATGCATCTTAGCCTACTACGAGAAGTATTTCTGATCTGAGTACTTCATTTATGAGTGGTAACCTTTTACGAAAACTCCACAATGCAACTTAGCCAACTACGAGAAGTGTTTGTGATCCAAGTACTTCTTTTATGTGTTGTTGCCCTTCAAGAAAACTCCAAAATGCATCTTAACATACTACGAGAAGTGTTTCTACTTTGAGTACTTAATTTAAGTGTTGTAACATTTCATTAAACCATCACGAAGAAGCGTAGAATACCATTTCATGTGCTTCATGTCTGATTACTTAATTTATGAATGGTAAACATTCAATAAAACATCAGAAAGCATATTATCCTGCAACGAGAAGTGGTTCTGATTCGAGTACTTTATTTATGGGTGGTAACCTTTTAAGAAAACTCCACAATGCATCTTACCCTACTACGATAAGTGTTTTTGATCTAAGGACCTCATTTATCAGCGATAATCTTTCAAGAAAACACAACAAAACATCTCTTAGTCTACAATGAGAAGTGTTTAATCTAGAATACTATATTTAGGGGTGGTAACCTTTCACTAAAATAAGGAGAAGAATAGAATACCATTCTAAGTGCTTCATGTCCGAATACATCTTTTATGGGAGGTAACCATTCAAGAAAACATCACAAAGCATCTTATCCTATTACGAGAGGTGTTTCTGATCCAAGAACTTCTTTTACGGGTGATAGCCTTTCAAGAAAACTCCAAAAGCATCATAACATACTATGAAAAGTATTTCTTCTTCGGTACTTCATTTAAGTGTGGTAAACTTTCATGAAACCACCTCGAACAAGCACATAAGACCACTCTAAGTGCTTCATATCTGGTTACTTCACTACGAGGGGGTAAACATACAAGAAAAC
>CAXKVX010003647.1:0-29652 GCA_964058865.1 Eleocharis quinqueflora | reverse complement strand
AAATCCTTAGCTAGTTTTTAGCCTTTGGTGCATCACATTTGTGTTGTCAAGTGGTGCATCCTTGTCCTTGATTGTGTTGTCAATCAGACCTTTTATTGTGTTTTGTGGTGTTGCCCCCATATAATGGTCTAGGAGAAGAAGATTGACTTGCTTGTTTAGAAGAAGTCAAAGATTGACTTCGCACTTTGTAAAGAACATTCGTTTTATAGTGAAATCGGTTCGAAAGGAAGATTTGGTTCCGGGAAACCTGTGGATGTAAGCCTAAGTTGATTGATAAGCCGAACCACATTACATAGCGTATTCTCTTGTTCTCGATTGCTCTCTCTTCACTCTCTTACTCTTTATTACTTTGCTCTTTGATGATTTCTGATTTGCTCTATTACTTGTAGAAATTGCTTGCTCTATATCTTGGCTAGGTGATTAAGGTCTAAAAGCTTTTAATTTGAAATTGTTGATTGAAAATGCTTCCGCATAGTAAATTGACCTTAGTCTTACGCTTTAAGCCCCAACTCAAATTCTAATAATTGGTATCAAAGCACATAGGTTCATACCTAGCTAAGCACAAAATTCTTGTTAGTTCTTGATTTTGTGAAATATGGCTCAATTAAAATTTGTTAAAGAACCCCCGATCTTTGGAGTAGGTTGCAAGAACTTTTTATTTTGGAAAAAAGGTGTATGGTAAACTATCTAGGCTTGCTTGAACTTTGAAAAATAGTTGAAGATGGTTGGATACCAAAGTTGAGTTAGATGGTGTTACTCTTACCAAAGAATCAAAATAACTTTAAGTACACTAATGACAATACTATGAATACAATTTCAAGTTCAATTCATGAGTCAATTGTTTTATCTCTCACACATTTCTCTAATGCTAAGGAAATATAGAATGTCTTATTTGTTAGGTATTAAGGGAATGCACATATGAAAAAGACTCGAAAGGTCGGATTAGCAACAAAGTTAGAAAATATGAAATTTGAAGATAACGAGTCATTTGAAAGTCTCTACCATAGACTAGTATCTCTAAGAAATGAATTCATTGAAGTAGGATCTAACATTTGTGATGAAGATTTTGTAGGTAAACTCTTGAGGATGGTGTCCAAGAAGCTCGATTGGAATGGCGCTGTGAGCTCTATAGAAGCTTTACAAGCTAAAGACCTTACCTATCAACCCGAAGAGGTGTACGCTCAACTTTGCTCACATGAGGAGAATCACAAGGAAGTCAAGAGCACAATCTCAACAAAAACCTTGGCTTTACCGACTCAATCTTCATTTAATCCACCATATAAGTTGGAGTCAAGTGAAGTCATATATCAAAACCTTGACCAAGTTTTCTCAAAAGACAAGGACCTTCTTACCAAGCTCTATGATCCTTTGCATTCGCAATAGCTCCCATGTTGTCACAATAGAGTTTCATGGGATCTATGATGCTGGGAACAACACCAAGCTCATCAAAGAACTCCCGTATCCAAACTCCCATTTTTCCTGTCTCGCAAGCAGCCATATACTCTGCCTCAATAGTGGAGTCAGCTGTACTGTCTTGTTTGGAACTCTTCCAACAGACAACTCCTCCATTGAGCATGTATATGTATACAGTCTGTGATTTTGAGTCGTCACGGTCGATTTGAAAACTAGCATCGCAGTACCCCGTAACTGCGAGATGTTCCTCACCGTCGTAGACCAAAATCAAATCCTTAGTCTTTCTCAAGTACTTAAGGATGTTCTTGACAGCTGTTCAGTGGTCCTCCCCAAAATCCTTTTGATATATGCTAGTCGTGCTAAGCGCATAAGACACATCTGGGCGCGTACATAACATGGCATACATAATGGATCCAATAGCCGAGGCATATAGAACCATACTCATCTTCTCTCTTTTCTTACATGTCCTAGGACACTGAGACACACTAAGAGAAATGCCATGTGACATAGGTATGAAACCTCTCTTGGAATCCTGCATGTTGAATCTCTCCAACACATTTCCTATGTATGTACTTTGACTCAAACCTATGAGTCTCTTAGATCTATCACGAAAGATCCTGATACCTAGAATATAGGTAGCCTCGTCCAAGTCTTTCATTGAGAAAGCCTTACTCAATGATGACTTCACAGATTCAAGCATAAGAATATCATTCCCAATTAAAAGAATGTCATCGACATACAACACAAAAAACACAATTGAGCTCGCAATCATCTTCTTGTAAACACAAGGTTCTTTTGGGTTTCTCATGAATCCCAAAATTTTGACCTCGTCATCAAACCTTATGTTCCAAGTCCGAGATGCTTGCTTTAATCCATAAATGGATCTCTTAAGCTTGCATACCTTCCCAGCTTTTTCAGGATCGACAAAATCATCAGGTTGTACCATGTACACATCCTCATCCAGAACCTCGTTCGGGAATGCGGTTTTGACATTCATTTGCCAAATATCATAATCATGAAATGCAGCAATCGCTAGAAGGATCCGAAATGACTAAAACTTGGCCACTGGTGAAAAGGTCTCATCATAGTCGATCTTTTCGACTCGAGTAAAACCTTTTGCCACTAGACGTGCCTTGTGCACATTCAAGTTGCCATCCATGTCGGTCTTTCTCTTGAAGACCCATTTATTTTTTACGGGTTTTATCCCATCAGGTAGGTCAACCAGGTTCCACACTTGGTTGTCCTCCATGGATTGCAATTCGGATACCATGGCTTTGAGCTATTCATCGGAGTCTTCTCTTGACATTGCCTCTTGATATGTGAAGGGATCAATATCACCAATAAGTAATATCTCATGTAGTCCTAAGTACCTCTCAGGTGCATGGACTATTCTTCCTGACCTTCTAACAGGTGGTGTCTGCTGAACTCGTTCCAAAGCCTCGCTTGGAACTTGTCCCACTTCGGTTTGACTCGAAGTATCAAGAAGTGGGTCTCGAATTTCTTCGAGCGTTACCTTGCTCCCACTACTTTCTTTGGAGAGGAACTCCTCCTCCAAAAATGCACCATGTCGAGTAACAAATATTTTATTATCCGACTTATGATAGAAGTAATAACCCTTGGTTTCCCTCGGATAACCGATGAAAAAGCATTTGTCAAATTTAGGACCAAGCTTGTCAGGTATTAACCGCCTAACATAAGCTTCACAGCCCCAAATTTTGAGAAAAGACAAGTTGGAGACCCTCCCCGTCCACACCTCGTATGGAGTCTTGTCTACAAATTTGGTGGGTACTCTATTTAAGGTGAAAAGAGCAGTCTCAATAGCATATCCCAAAAGAATATAGGTAATTCTGCTCGACTCATCATCGATCATACCATGTCCAACAATGTACGATTCCTCCACTCGGACACACCATTCCACTGTGGTGTTCCAGGTGGAGTGAGCTGTGGAATGATTCCACACTCTTTGAGATGATTGCTAAACTTAGTACTTAGGTATTCGCCACCACGATCTGATCGTAGTGCTTTAATCTTCTTTCCAAGTTGATTCTCGACTTCATTTTGGAACTCCTTGAGCTTCACCAAGGATTCCGACTTATGTCTCATTAGAAACACATATCCATATCTACTGAAATCATCAATAAATGTACAAGTATGAATACCCACCTCTTGCGTTAGTGCCAAAAGGACCACATAAGTCTGTATGCACAAGTGCTAACAGTTCTGTAGTCCTTTCATTAACCTTATTTAAAGGTGCTTTGGTCATCTTCCCAAGTAAACATGATTCGCATCGATCAATTGACTCCCAGTCAAAATGACCTAGAAGTCCATCCTCTTGGAGCTTCTTGATGTGTTTCTTGTTTATATGACCTAAGCGGCAATGCCGCATAAGGGTAAAGTTATTGCAATTTAATTTGAGTCACTTAGTATTTATGTTGTATATGGGCATTCCGATGTCAATCACATAAAGACCATTAACAAAAGAAGCACTAGCATAGAACAAATCATTTCGAGAAATGGTACAACATCTGTTCTTAAAAGAAAACTCAAAACCATGAGAATCTAAACAAGACACAGACATAATGTTTCTACTAGCAGAAGGAACATAATAGACACTACTTAGTTCTATTACAAGTCCATTAGGCAAAATCAACTCCAAGTCTCCAATAGCTATGGCCGCAACCAACGCGCCATTGCCAAACTTGAATTGCATTTCGTCCTGCGCCAACCGTCTACTTCTTTGTAGTGCCTGCACATTTGAACAAATATGAGCACCCGCTCCTGAGTCCACGACCCAAGAAGTAAAAGATGATATAGCGAAATTGATTTCAACAATATGAATACTTGAGAAAGATGACATTCCCAATGCCTTCTGCTCCTCCAGAAACTTCGGACACGCTCGCTTGAAATGACCCTTGCCATTACAATAGAAGCACACAATATTCGATGGTTTCAATGGTTTGGGAGTGCTCTTGCTCCCAGCTTGAGCCTTGCCCTTGCCTTTAACCTTCCCCTTTCCTTTCCAATTACCTTTCTTCACTTTCTTGCTGTGTCCAGTTACTGCCAGAACATTAGGTGCCCGCCTGATGGATGTCTCAGCCGTAGAGAGCATAGAATGCAACTCATTTAGCGGTTTGACTACTCCTGCCATGTTGTAGTTCATGATGAACATACTAAAACTCGATGGCAATGAGTATAGAATGAGATTAGTGCATAGCTCCTCGTCCATAATAGAGCCAAGCTTCCCAAGCTGCTCTATAAGACTCATTAGCTTTTGAACGTGAGCACTAACTAAGGCCCCCTCAGTCATCCTACCTTCAAGGAGTTCCTTCACGACACGATAACGCTCACAGCATTATTGCTCTTGAAACATGTTCTTGAGCTCACATATCATGCCGTATGCTCTCCAATCCTCAAAACGTCTTTGAAGATCGGGTGTCATCGACACAAGCATGAGGCAACTCACTTCGCTAGATTCATCACACTTTTTCTCATACCGATCTCGATTGACACGAGTAGCAGTATCAGCAGGTGGTTTAGGTAAATGTGCATCAAGCACATGCTCTTTCTTTTGGTGTTCCAAGACAATCTTTAGATTACGATACCAATCGGCAAAATTAGTACCATTCAACTTGTTTTGTTCTAGGACAGTTGCAAGTGGGAATGAGTTCTGATTTTTCGTAGCCATGATCTACAAAACATCAAATTTACAAGTGCAAAGATTTAGTTTTAGTTTTATGTTTTGTGTTCAGTTCAATATTTTTGGTACCGAACACTCCCACTACATTTAACATGTCCCTTTATATAGTAGGTCCGAGATCCATATTTTACTAAACCAAGCCAGTGTCGGCGTGAAACTTGGAATAAGCTTATTTAGGTAAACCACCGTGATTAATCACGTGCCTCGTACATGACTCTCGATTTGTTAACCACACCCCGTGTGAATCAACACCTTGCACTAGGGTCCGAACACGGTTCGATAATCCTATTAGACAAATCTCACTCTATGTGCCCCGCACGACCCCAACTCCTAAAGGATAAAAGGAGACGCCTACTGAGTAGGAAACACGTCATCCTAATGCCAATAGTTTGAAAGGGATAGAGTAGGAAGTGCAATACGTCCTAATTTTTATAGGGACTTTATTATGTGTTTTGCAATTCAAGTGAAGTATGGTTAAGCATACACCCATACTTCTAGACTCACAACTAACAATTCAAATCACATAATAATAATATTGTAGGAAATAATCACATCACATGCAATTAGGCATTGAGTAGTATGACATCTTGACATGCATCTTCACGCACCATCTTCGCGCCATGGCAAACTTCACATGCCCAAATAGATACATATTTATTCTACCCAAATTTATCCTAATAAATTTAAAGGTACGACATAAATATTCTAAATCCTAATTGGAGATGCAAGCCCCAAATAGTACATCAAATTGGTTTTAACAATTTGTCAATATTAATTAAATAAAATAAATTAATTAATCAATGAGGCACCTTAGGCCGCGTCACACACAATCAAACAAAAATCAATACATTACACAAGGCATTGAAAGTTTTGTCATACTACTCAACTTCCTACAAAACAAAATTAGCACAATATATACTTTGTGTCATGCAACACACATGACATCCACACAATTCATACAACATGAATTTCACGTACATGATTCCTCGGCATTTCAAATCAAGTTATCCCATAATTTGTTTTTGAAATACATATATTAAATTAATCCCACTAATTTAATAATTACATAATGCCAAAAATGCTTGTAATTAATTCGGTTGAAAAAAAAAAATTATTTGCATAACCGCAGAACTATTTTTAGACTAGTCAAAAAATAACTTCTATTTTTTGCCTTAGGTTCAAACAAGAACCATACACAAAAAAATTCTAAAAATAACCGAATCATGTCCTTTTCGGATTAAATTTCTTAACATCAAAACAAATTCAGATCTAAAAAATTCGCAATTATTATTTGTTAATCCCATTAACAAATAATGTTAGAGATAATTTTAATACACATGGCTCTGATATCACTGTAGGGTTTTGTTACGTGCATGATATGCGGAATTTTAAAAATTTCATGCAACCCAATTTTTTTTAATAAAAGCGGAAAAATCGTATGTTTCATTGAAATAGTAAAAATAAGTTTTTTGTCCTTAGTTCCTGCATCTATTATGCAAGACATGTACCCTATTACATTCATCTTTCTCTTAACAAAGTTTCTAAAATCGTCAACATATATGATGCTAAAGACCAATGTATCAAACACTACCCTATTACAATCATTCATCAAACACAACAAGCTTAACCACAAAAATCAAAGTATCAAACAGTTTCAGAATTCTCAAAAGCCAGCCATCATCATTGTTTAACTACATCAATTAGATCGGTTCCACACAAAAGATCTTCCACCTCTACTCCCAAAGAACTGCGAGCCATTACCTCCATCTGGCTTTCTCTTCCTCGAATATGTAAAGGAAGGTCTTGCAAATCTTGTGAAAACATTATATGCAATTTGAGAAATGATGAATCTCTGTTATTTTGACACCAATATGTGAGCATGTTACTAATTTGTAAGGCTAACGATCTAATAGTCTTAGGTTTTTTTTATCAGTGAAACAAAATTTATTTATTTCTAGCCAAACATTCCAAATCACACACCCTCTGATCAGTTCGACTAATAAGGTGTCTTTTAATGGAATCATAGCATCTATTATCCATAAATCTTCTAACTTAGTCCCAATCAAAATTGTTATATCTTCCAATCCATTTCCATCATGCAACCCAATTTAAATCTCAAGGATCATGTGTATAAAATTCGAATCTAACAAGGTTGTGAATTTTGTACCTTACTTGGTATCGTAATCAAGCGCGACGACTTCCTTTGCGTAGAGGTTGCTCACGTCTTCACGGATCAACGGCAAGGATGTCGGTTCTCGTCTCATCTCACGGAAGCTTCCCAAACGTGAAGCATCTACCACGTACACTTTTTGACGAGTTGAAGCAAGATTGCTAGACCTTCTATAGAACCAGAATTTTCAATCTACATTGATCTCAACACATGAGATAGATTGAAAAATCTTTTTTTTGAATTGGATTAATTTTGGTTTTTTTTTTCTTTTTCGGTTTTCCCTCAAAACGTCAGAGGAGTTATGACATTTTGGTTTCAACCTTTTTTCACTTTATAAAACCGAAAACCAAAATTTATATATATTTTTATATATATATATGGATGAGAGAGAGAACCACCATGCATATTTATAACCCTCTATTAATAACAAAGCATTAAGCCTAATTAATATGGAGGTTAATGCATGGAATTGTTTAGCCAAAAATAGAAGTTATTTTTAACTTCAATTTCTTGCACACAAAGATGAGCCAAGAATAGTATTATACTTTATGGACTTGAGCTCACCCTGAATCCAAGTACATCTCATCCATAATTTGAGCCTCGCTCAAATTGATCTAATTCAAATTTAATATAATTAATCATGCCCCGCATAATCAATTAATTGTTCCATGCTTCTACTTGTCAAATAGAACGATCCATTATGATCTATGTCATGATAAGTAATAAATTAATACAAATTAATTTATAAATCATAATTGGCATCTAGCAATGCATTACGATCGTCCGATCAAACATAGACAAATCATGATCCTTTATTCTTTCGTATTGATTCCTTTGTCACGTAATATCCATTGATTAATGTCAAGCGTAGGAATGTGTCATTCTTGACCATTAATCATTTTCTTGATCCTCGATGCATAATTATTATTTGTAGCATCCATGTCCTTAATTGTGTACTCAATTGGACCTTTGTAGCGGTGTATTGTGGTGTTGTCCCGTGCATCGAGTTAGGAGAAGAATATTGGCTTTCTTGTGTTGAAAGAAGTCAAAGATCATTTCCGTCCCTTTGTAAAGACATTTGGTTATAGTGTAATGACCCAGAAGACGTTTTATTTCGAGAAACCCGTGGATATAGGTCTAAGTTTCTTTTGATAGGCTGAACCACATTACATACCGTGTTACTTGTGCTTGATTGCTCTCTCTTCACTCTCTCTCTCTTTTAAGCTCTTTGATCTCTATTTTGTGATTTGCTCTTATAATTGCTTGCTAAATTGATTGACTAGGTGATTAAGGTCTAAAAGATTTGAATTGAATTGAAATCACTTTCGCACAACTACTTGACCTTATTATTGTGATTTTTAGTGAAAAACCACATGACATATTCTAATAATACCAAATCCATTATCTAGAGAGTCACTAGACTTCCCCCATTTGATCATCATTTTGTGTATTAGCTTGAGAGGGCATCATGTAGCAAAATGTATAATTCAATGTATCATTTTGATTGAATTATATGTTTTGTAAACTTAAATTGATCTTTATATCCAAGTCACAATCTTATCTGAACATTTGCCTGAACATGAGCATCATATGACAACTGAACTGAGCCCTATAAATGTTAAAGAACAAATTTGGAGCATAACATCAAATTAAAACTGAACAAATAGCAAAAGTTATACCTAGCATTATCAGAGGCGTTGTAACGTGCTAGGAACCCGTTATAACGGTTGGGAATCCGTTATAACGGGTTAGAAGACAAAAAAACTAGCCATTAGAAGAGATTAAATGCTTGTAGCATTACAACAGAAGAGAGAGAGGCATTATAACGGTTGGGAACCCGTTATATCGAGTTAGTGACTCGTTATAACGAGTTGCTGTAATGGTTGACCATAAACAACCTATTTAAGCCTTCTTCTTCTTCTATAAACTTACTCAATTGGCAATCCCTTGAGCGAAATTCAACTCTCAGATAGTTACTAAACCAATAACTCTTCTAGGAAACTCAATAAACTTCCTTATTCCTCAAACCAAGATGTTTTTCAACACCATCCTTGCACTTCTTTTTCTCATGGCACCAAGTCCTCCTAAGTCCCAAAAGTTGGTGGCAAAATAGGCAACCATTTTCACTCAAGTCAGAGTTCAAATTGGAGAAGGTGAAGGGTTCAGGCAGCAAGTTTGTGAGCGTTCACTACGAACAAGAAAGGGAAAGCAAAGGCCCCTCAAGAAGAACCCTCAAGGCCCATAGGAAGACAAAACCCTATGGAGATCTCCTCTATAGATCGATTCTTGTTCCAAACTCCGAAAGACTTCAACAACTTTCTGAATAAATTCAGAAACCGTAAGATCTCAAATCATTATTTCTTTAAAACAATGATGAGAATAGGTTAGATGGTCAATCTTAGATTATTTTTCAGAATTACATTGAATTTTGGCAATGACAACCAATTATAGAATGTGACCTTATGTATCAAGACTTGCCAATCCGGGAACTTTATGTCAATATGAGACCTACAAGTCAACCATGGTGAGTTACAACTTACATATGTGGACAAGATATACCCATTACCATTGATACCATATGTGAAGTTTTTTGTATCTCAAATGTGGGAGAGGAGGTGTACCCATTTAGGGTTTGGCCAACTGATGCCAATGAATTCAACTACAAAACTTGGTTTGATGCACACAACAAGAAGCAAAAACTTACCGTTACCCATTTTCCAGTCATCTATCGTTTAGGGTTTCTATTCATCAACAATATCCTTACCCTGAAAAAGCAAAATCAAAACCAATTTGGAGATGAATGCAATGTCGACATTTGATATGCTTCAATAAGGTTGTTCAAATTCCATACATCATCTTGAATCATATGAGATTTGCATTAACCAATACAATCAAGTCTCTACCTTATCCTCACCTCCTTACCCAAATCATGACACACGTTGGTTTAAGAATTCCTAGAAATAACCAACCGGCATTTAAATGTGAAAATCTCGTTGACATACTTGACTTAATCGGATGGATTAAAGAAGGGTGTTTTTGGAAACCAAGCAAGAAATACAAGGTAAATCAATGGATTTTAGTATCCAATGCGGCACCAAACCAATGGGGCAATCCGGATGAGTGTTTTGATCCTCCAATGGATAACCAAGTGCCCGAAAAGAGAAGAAGAGAGGAAGCTAGCTCATCCCATCCTCCACCTAGTTCTCTAATACCAGAACTAATGGAGAATCTGTACGTTCAACCCCCATTCCAACCTCAACCACAAGCTCAACCGGGACAACAAGCTAATACCTTTCCAAGACTTCCTCAACCCACAAGATTTACCTTGGAAGGAGTGCAACAACTATCACACTAATTATATGATCTCACGTTGCATGACATTGAGCACTATAGAAGAGTGTATGAAAGGTTGGATGAAACTGATGCCTTTCAAGAGCAATATCAAGCATCATGGATTGAGAGATATGGGTTTTGGGGTCCATTGCATGAGATTTACACATTGAGAGAATAAGAGTTATATTTAGTAGTAGTTTTATCTTTTAAAGTTGTAATTTGTTATGCTTCGTTAAAGACTTGACTTTTATATACTCATGTTAAAACATCTACATACCAATGTTAAACATTACTCAAACATGCTTTGGACAAGTCAAGACATGCTCAAGTCATCAAGAGAAGGCTTCAAAGTACCAAACAGAGCACAACGTTATGGTACCGCTCCAGAACCCGTCATAACGGGTGTTCAAGACGTCATAACGCATCAGGAGGAGAGAGAGACAGCAACAAGCTGGAGTTTCCCGAGTGCAGCGTTACAATAACGCTTGGCCAAGGCATCACAATGCCTTTCAACCCATTATAACAGGTTCCCCAAGCATTATAACGGGTTCCTGAAGAGATTGGCCCACAAGACAGCTGCACAAGAGAAAGAAGGGCATTACTGGAAACAGCTCAAGACGTTATAACGCCTTGCCCAAAGCGTTATAAAGCCTTGCCCAAAGTGTTATGGACTCTCTGTAATGCTAGGATGACTTTTGAAGGTTCTAAGATCCCAATAAGTGCCTAGCCTATATAAATGGTGCAGATTCGAACCAATAGATCATCTGAAACCCCCTATAAGCTTCCAAGCATCAAATTGAGCACAACAAATAGCCTAATTCAAGTCTCATCCAGCTAATTGAACCTAGAGAGCATTAGGATAGCTACTATTCTCTTATTGTCTATTCGAGAAAAAAATTCTTAGCTAGTTTTTAGCCTTTGATGCATCACATTTGTGTTGTCAAGTGGTGCATCCATGTCCTTGATTGTGTTGTCAATCGGACCTTTTACCGTGTAGTGTCGTGTTGCCCCATACATTGGTCTAGGAGAAGAAGATTGACTTGCTTGTTTAGAAGAAGTCAAAGATCGACTCCACACTTTGTAAAGAAAACTTGTTTTATAGTGAAATCAGCTCAAAAGGAATATTTGGTTTCGGGATACCCGTGGACGTAGGTCTAAGTTGATTGATAGACCGAACCACATTACATAGTGTGTTCTCTTGTTCTCGATTGCTCTCTCTTCACTCTCTCACTCTTTATTACTCTGCTCTTTGTTGATTTGTGATTTGTTCTATCTTGTAGAAATTGCTTACTCAATTTTTGGCTAGGTGATTGAGGTCTAAAAACTTTTAATTTGAAATTATTGATTGAAAACGCTTATGTATAGTAAATTGATCTTAGTCTTGCACTTTAAGCTCCAGCCCTAATTCTAACAATTACATCGCGTGTTCTCTTTTTTCTCTCGATTGCTCTCTTTCTCTCTCTTGCTCTCACTCTTTATTACTTTGCTCTTTATTAATTTGTGATTTGCTATATTACTTCTAGAACATGCTTGCTTTAACTCTTGGTTAGGTGATTAAGGTCTAAAAGCCTTAATTTGAAATTATTGATTGAAAATGCTTCCGCATTGTTAATTGACATTTGTCTTGTGATTTAAGTCTCAATCCTAATTCTAACAAGTTTCTCATGTCTGAGTACTTCATTTATGGGTGGTAACCATTAAAGAAAATACCACAAAGCATCTTATCCTACTACGAGAAGTATTTCTGATCCGATTACTTCATTTATGGGTGGTAACCTTTCAAGAAAAATCCACAAAACATCATAGCCTACTACGAGAAGAGCTTCTTCTGCGAGTACTTCATTTAAGGGTGGTAAACATTCACTAAAATACCAGAATTCCACTCTAAGTGCTTGATGTCTAGGTACTTCATTTATGAATGATTCTGATGAGAGTACTTCAATTATGAGTGGTAACAATTAAAGAAAACACCAGAAATCATCTTATCCTTCTACGCGAAGTGTTTCAGTTCAGATTATTTCATTTATGGGTGGTAACCTTTCAAGAAAAGCCAACAAAGCACCATAACCTACTACGAGAAGTGTTTGTTCTTTAAGTACTTCATTTTAGGGTGTAACCTTCTACAAAAATACAACAAAGAAGCATAGATTACCATTCTAAGTGCATCATGTCCGTGCACTTCATTTATGGGTGATAACCATTAAAGAAAACACTACAAAATGTTTTATACTACTATGTGAAGTGTTTCTGATTCAAGTACATCATTTATGCGTGGTAACCATCATTTAAATGTGGTAACCATTCACTAAAACACTAGAATATCACTCTAGGTACTTCATGTCTGAGTACTTCATTTATGAGTGGTTGTGATCGGAGTACTTCATTTATGAGTGGTAACAATTAAAGAAAACACCACGAAGCATCTTATTCTACTACAAGAAGTGTTTGTTTTTCGAGTACTTCAATTAAGTGTGGTAACCTTTCACTAAAATACCACGAAGAAGCATAGATTACCACTCTAAGTGCCTCAAGTCCGTGCACTTCATTTATGGGTGGCAACCATTAAAGAAAACAACACGAAGCGTCTTACACTACTATGTGAAGTGTTTCTGATTCGAGTACATCATTTATGGATGGTTATCTTTCAAGAAAACTCCACAAAGTATCATAGTCTACTACGAGAAGAGTTTCTTATCCGAGTATTTCATTTAAGGGTGGTAACTATTCACTAAAACACCATGATGAAGTATAGAATACCACTCTAAGTGCTTCATAATAGAGTGCTTCATTTATGAGTGGTTTTGATAAGAGTACTTAATTTATGAGTGGTAACCATCACAACAAAGCATCTTATACTATTACGTGACCTATTTCCGATCTGACTACTTCATTTCTGGGTGATAACCTTTCAAGAAAACTCCACAAGTCTCATAACCTACTACGAGACGTGTTTGTTCTTCGGGTACTTCGTTTAATGGTGGTAACCATTTACTAAAACACAATAAAAAAACATAGATACCACTTTAAGTGCTTCATGTCTGAGTACTTCATTTATGGGTGGTACCCAATCAAGAAAATACCACAGAACATCTTATCCTACCACAAGAAGTGTTTCTGATTCGAGTACTTCATTTATGGGTGGTAAACTTTCATGAAAACTCGACAAAGTATCTTATCCTATTATGAGAAGTGCTTCAGATCCGATTACTTCATTTATGGGTGGCCACCTTTCAAGAAATCTACACAAAGCCTCATAGCTTGCTATGAGAAGAGTTTCTTCTGTGAGTAATTCATTTAAGTGTGGTAACCATTCACTAAAACACTACAAAATCACTCTAAGTAATTCATGTCTGAGTACTTCATTTATGAGTGGTTCTGATTAGAGTACTTTATTTATGAATGGTAAGCATTAAAGAAAACACCACAATATTTTAAATATAAATTAAAAATCAAATAAAATCATAAGAATATAAAAATGTGTGATATTCATACAAGCTTTCTCCCTTCTTTCATGAAACAAAACGTATTTTCATGAAATAAAATATATGAAATAAAAACATATCATTATGAAATGAAACACACTTTTCATGAAATAAAACACATTTTGTGAGGCAAAACACATCTTCATGAACCAAACACAAAAAAACCCTTTAAAAGAAACACATGTCCAAGTAAATACAAATGAACAAACAAGTAAATAATTATTGGAGAGAAATAATAGAAAAATTCTAGTTAGTAATATTTAAAAAAGGTTACCATAAAGGATCAGGTTGACGCTTTCAAATCAACGAAAGTCGTTGTAAACATCATTTTGTGTCATTTGATATGTCTCTCATCACTTGAGAATCATAGGTATTGAGGACTAAAATAATGTCTCATGTAAATAATGGCAGGGGCTTGCGCCTGACTAGGCATGCTCTATATATATATATATATATATATATATATATGAGAATGTTATACAACTTGTATGTATATATATATATATATATATGAGCATGGCTAAACTTAAATCTCAATTTATTGACCTATATCTATATGCATAGTACGTTATGTGGTGTACTATGCATATTATTTTAGCCATGCTCATATATATATATATATATATATATATTTTTTTTCAAAGGGAATAAATATCATAAGAACACTTATAGATACATTTATATGTATATATATACATAAACATATCTAAATATTATGCAATATCTTAATTGATAAACATATCTAAACGGGTCATTAATTTAATGTATCCAGGGACTGTTACACAGAAATTCGGAAAAACAACGCTTCATCTGATCCTTGCCCCTCGGCACACAAAATCGAGAGAAATCTCGATTTTCTCTCTCTCTCGTTGTCACCCTTCCCTCTTTCTTTTCTCTCTCTCTTCCCTTCTCTTTTTTTTCCTTTTCCTCGGTTTCTCCCCCCGACCCACATCGGTGCTTTTTCTTCTTTCCTTCCCAAGGCCTCTGCTCCCTCTCTCCTTTTCTGTCATCTCTCTCACCTCGCATTAACTTCCCTCTTTCATCTCTCTTTCTTTCTGTCCCTTCCTCGTCTCTCTCTGCTCGACCCCTCAACTCACATCTGTGAGCCCTCATTTCTTGCTCTCTAGCAATCGCCTTGTAGTCCTCTTTCTGTCTCTTCCTCCCTTGACTTAGCATCCTCCAAACTGTTCACCATTTATGGTGAGGCCATAGTGGCGCTCCCTCATCTAACTGAGGGCATGCACTGGTGTCTCACCCCTCTCTATAAAATACCCAGATCTGGTCCTTACCCCCATCTTTGGAAACCTTGCTCATGTGTTGAGAACTTAGCTAACTCAGATTTGTTTGAGAAGCTTTAGAAAGAAAGATAGAGTGGAGGAATAGGCCAGATCCGAGAACGAGAAGAAGGAGAGGCGAGCACCGACACCCTTGTTACCTATCGTGACCCACAACTCTCGGTTCTGGTAAACACCAAGAACCTTTGCACGATCTACTTGTTTCTACTATCGATTCTTTTTATTGTTTGTTGTTGCAAATTTGTTTGTTATTGGCTTATTTTCCTGCTCTTTGTCTTGATTGTCAACTTTAAACCTAAATGGTGCCTTGGTGCCACAACCCTAAACGGAGTTAGTTTAGGTGGTTGCTGGCACCGCATCATACTGGGATCTGTGATTGTTTGTGATGTTGTGTTGGGAGGGTGCCAAACCCTGAACTGTGATCTGTCTGGGAATTTAGTATACTGGCACTGGCATGAATCTGGGGACTAGGTAATATGTGGGTGAGATAATTATTTAGTTGCATTAATACTTGACAGAGTTGCTTAGGGTGGCTGGTTGGGTTCTGTATCTGGTATCTGTTGGTCTCTGGTTTTATTGGTACCTGCCATGGCGTTGTACTGGTTTGCCAGCACCAGTACAACACTTTGCTGTTGCGCGTTGGATTTGTGTTGTATCGACAGAAAGAACTGGGCCCAGATTGAGGCCTGGGCCCAGATGGGTTCCATCGGGCTTTAGAATATCAGTTTAAAATTTGGAAATGTATTTAGTTGGACTGGACCCTTGTGAGCTTTTACAAGTTGGGCCTTTATGGTCTTTGCTGGACCTTTAGTAAATTAAAGAAAATATGGGCCTTTGGGGTTTAAAAGCCCACTGGACCCTTAATAGACCCTTTATACTTAACTAAATATGGGCATGTGGGCCTGTTGAGCCCATTTGACCCATCAGATACTACACGACTATTTCAATAGATTTTTAATAAATAAAAATATAGTTCTAGGTATTTTTGGGCCTTGATCCTAGTTGGGCCGAGTTGGGTATTATACAAATATGACACAATTAGTGGTTTAGCCCATAATACTTAGTAACTAGACTCGAAAATAAAAGGGACCGAGAAAGGTATATTGGGAAATGATGATTTAAAAGCCCGTGCAGCGAGAGCTACGGCGATGACGCATTAGTCTCGGGTTGCCGATCCCACAGGATGGACAAAAAAATAAAATAATAAATTAAAATAAAACAACATGTGTTTATTTGAGTTTCTTATATATCTTTTCTATATTATATGTAGCACATATATTATAACGAATAATATACGATTTAGTTATATAAATAGGGTAGTTAAGTTGTACGACGACGTAGTTAGCCAATTGACATATGATTTAGATTATACGCAACGATTTAATTAGATAACTAAGTATTTAAATAAGTATAATAATATGAATAATTAATTATAGGACCAAATGGATACTATAATACACAATTAATAATTAAATATCGGACACCACCCACATGATTGGACCAAGTAAATATATATATATATATATTAACATATATTGATCAATTTCTCTATATCTAAAACAAAACACACACACGCTTAATATGACTAAGTAAACAACTAAATAAAATATTATATATTGATCAATTTCTCTATGAACACAATAGTAATATACACCTGTATCTACTAGAATATTTCATCTTTCTTTGATTAGTTTAATTAAAAGCCCAATTAAAACTGGTTGAATATATAACATGCTTTATTCGTGATGTGTTTCATTTATGTTCCGCAAATTATCGTCCTGACGTCAAAATAAATAATGAGAATAGTAACACACTTAGAACAACACTTGAATTAAATAAAAAAGTAAGGAACATATGATTCACATACACTCACCGTGCAGCCAGGACTGTACACGAGATTTGACTAAGTAAAAATATTAGATAAATTATATTAAGAACATCAAGGACGTCTCAAACGCCTAAGCTTTTTCCTTCAATTTCCACATCAGTTATAATATATCATATAATTAAACAAACCCAACCTCGAAAATTAGGTGGCTTAGTTGACTCGAACTCACCCTCAGTGGACGAGTTCTACATTGCCGCTGACGACGCTGAGCCCAGCGCGAACGCAGTAGAGCTTCCTGTAGAGTAGGTCGCCCTTCTTCCAGGTGTGGATTCCTGGAGTTTATATCCCTTTTCTTTCTTAACTAGGACCTACCAAACTTACCTAAACTGAATTGCAGTACCAAACTACCATTAATTATTAAACATGCCTGTAGAACTTGAACTGCCATATTCACATATCGGTAACTGCACCATTAATTGAGACCAACATGCATTGCATGTCATTTGCACCTCATATTGCATGTAAGATTCGATAAACGGATTATATAGGCTATTAGATAATTATAAGTAGATGCATATATTATTTTATATGTATTCGACTAGAGTGATGAGTTTCGGGTCGGTGAGTTTTAGATTGGATGTAGTCTGAGGGCATCGTGGTGAGTTTACGTGTCATGGTGTCTGACATAGCCCATGGGGTATTCTCAACGGGATGTTCTTAAGGACATTCGACTAATCCTCACCAATGATGACCATCACTTGATGGCTCGTAGTGCCAGTAAGAGATTTTCTCTTCAAATACCCCTACTACTATATAATACTATAATATCTCCTCATCTGAGTGATTAAAGTTCGGTTTCTCAGTGTAGAGTATGTGTGTCATACGTGAGGTATTAGAGCTATTCCGTTCTTTATATATTTTCTATTAGCCGATGCCTCGAGATCTCCAAATATTCGAAGGGGTTCCTCCCTTGGCCCCTGGTGGGTATAGAGGAAATCTGGGTCTCCCCTTGGCCTTAACTGGTACAGGGAGTTCCCTTTCTATTATTATTTCAAACGGGTAGTCGGTTCCTTATTTCTGTATGATGGTTGAGATCGAGTGTTTATTTTATTATTTTCTCTTTTGTGAGGGTATGCTTCTCGGTTCGTTTTTTATCGAGTGTGTGCTTTTATAGCCGCTCTATTTTTACCAGGGTGTTTCGTTCTGGAAACTCATAATTAAATTAGATTGGCGGTTTGATTACGAGACCCGTCTAACGATACCCTTAGATTGGCGGCTTGAATACGAGACCCGTCTAAGGGGGCGAATCTTGAAGTCCTACACCCGGGGTCTTAGATTTGACAATTTGTTCCTTTGTCTGGGAGATTTGACAACTGTCCATATTACTAACTATATAATATTATTTCTCATATTATTTTTGGGTTTCATTTTCGTATCGTCAATTTTGGATAGATTTACTTATTTGTTGAAAATTGTGCAATGGTTAACTAATATACATTTAGAATGAATCAAATATAGACCCAAAGGCTGGATCTTAATCCACACTGAGTAATTTTTATAAATTACTCACGTCCCACGATAGTTGTGGGGTCCAGGTAAGGAGCAAGAGTTCTTTTGATGTCCAGAGGAGAGCGCTAGGATGGAGTCCCCGGCGTCTTTCGTTTTGCTGATCCCTTACTTTGTTTCTTTTACTTTCTTTTGTTAAGATTAGTTTGTAGTAGGTTAGCGATGATCAATCCCACATCATTCGATGGGATCGTCCTCTTCTGTATGTATTTTTGTTTTTCATTATTTTAGCTTTCGCTGTAAATTCTGTACAGACGCTGGTTTATATATATATACTTGTTGGATGTTCATGTACCGTGTTCAATATGTGTGCTTTTCCTTAAATTAAGTATAATACATTAATCCTATCTGAATTCTTTAATAATAAATTAAGCCTTTCGTGTACTTGAAATCAAGTACACATGGCAGGATTAACACCCCTAAGCTAATTATTATTTCTGGGGTGTGACACTGCGTGCACGCAAATCACCAAAGATCATGTGCATTTGGGGGCGACATGTCCTTCTTTTCCAAAAATGTCTCCTCATCATCCAATAATTATTTGAGCAGGAGTGCGCGCTGGAAGGGGCGGGGATATGTTCGTATTGTTAATAGAAGAATTTCTTTTTCGCGCTGAACGTTATTAAAAAGAAACGATTAAAGATCAAAACAATTAATTTTTGTTTCGTTAAAAGATGCAGTTGTAGAGTTAGTATGTACAATAAATTAAAGATAAAAAAACTGCAAATCACACATTTAAACATCAAAGTACAACATTCATTTATGCACTCATAAATTACAACATGAATCCAAATATTATAAGATCACATATTGGAAATGACACTAACAAACCACAAGATGATTATGAACTTGCAAATTACAAAAAAAAACACAAACCACAAACAATAAAAACATGAACTCCAGAAATTACAACATAAAATTGTTGCAAATTACAAGATAAACTTCATAACATCAAAATATTTAACAAGATGTCAAACCAGATCTCAACTATTTTCTCATGATTGCTTTTGTTCCCTAGAGCAGCCACAGTGGTGACAAGGGTCTGATCGACGATTGCATCGTCAGATTCTCAACCTCGAGCTTTTCAATCAAATATACATCCATCATGTGATACACATCGCAATAAAAGTATACTAAAAACTTGGTTATGTAGATCGTCGATCAATATTCAATTGCAAAACAATGCACAAATGCACAAATCTAGTTAGGGTTCATGAAGACATGGCGAGAGACGATGAGGGTGTGAAGGGGATCAAAGGAACATAATAGCCATGTCACTGTCACAAATGAGTCGATGGAAGAGCTGCACAAACAACCAGATCATTATCAGACGACTTGAGAGAGAGAGAAGGAGATAGAGGGGATCAGACTTGCGAGAGAGAGAGAGGGAATGAGGGGCGGTCGGCACACGAAAGAGGGTTAGAGTTTAGTTTTAACCTGCTGCCTCTTTATTTCTCCGCCGTACTATCTAAAATTCATATAACTACAAGCATGTAGATTCTGTAAATGAAACAAATGAAAATAGACGAAACTCGCGTTTGAGACGAGACTGAATCTGTGTGTTAACCGTTCTATCTCGGATGAAACGAAACAGTTAAACACAAAAACTCCTCGCGTAGACAGCACTAGCCGTAGAGCTGCTAATGAACATGGCGGTTCATGGACAAAATGGGCTGAACACGATTGAACATTTATGAAATGGACTATTTTTTTTTGTCTTGATTGAAGTTTAGTCCAAGTTCAATTGCTAAAACTGAACTGGACTAATTGTAACAAATTATGGACTAATTGCGAGCTCAATATGAGGTTAAATGAAAATATGTTCAAACATCCCAATAGATTAATCAAATTCTAACTCTATGTTTTACAGAGAGAAAACTAAGTTATTCACACAAAGAAACTTAAGTTATTCAATACAGTGAGAAAAAACTTTTATTTAAATAGTACTGTGCACTATGGTGTTCAGAATCAAGTTCTCATGATTAACTTATGAACAAATAATGAACATTATTCGATTATAAGATAAACTGAACATATACTAAATATTAATAGAAAATAATGAACTTAATTTGATCGAACAACTTCACATCAGTCGCCATAACCAGCCGCAAGACAAACAAATAAGCATGAAAAATTGATAAATTGGCCGGTGCGAAACAAAACCTACCAAGGGCGAACAGTAAAAGAACTTAAACCTAAAAAGCGAATCTCTCCGTCTCTATCGCTCGCCCCTCCAAGTACCAAGTTCTCTCTCCTCCCTCTCTATGCTTCGCACTGCTATCAGTAGAAGCAGAATCTCCTTTTCTCCTTTTTTCCTCTCTCCTCAATAACCATCCCACCAAACCTCCATCTCTTATTCTCCTCGCACCTCTTCTAATTTCTCAAGAGCCGCTGAAAAAGAGAAAGAGAGACAGAGATAGAGAGAGTAGCGTTGATAAACCGTCGAATCCTTTTTTTCAGAGAACCTAATCGGAATTTTCTCTCTCTCAAACCCCCTCAATTCTTGCGTGATTCGTACGGTTTTATACGCCTCTCTCTCTTTCTCTCTCCCTCCCCTCTCTCTCTACGCAGCAGATCAAATCAGTACAGAAAAGAAGGAAGGCTTTTTATTGTTTCTTTCGAACGTGCTACTACCTTTTTCTAGTTATTTTTTTGTACTACTGTTTGTTGTTCTTCATTACTGAAAAAAACTTGCATCAGATGGGGAGCAATGGTGCCGACCCGACTTCGTACTGGTACGATGCATGTGAGGATGTGAACACCCTTTGCTGCATCGACTTTGCTTCGGGCCCTGAATTGGACCCATCCTCTCTTCCCAATTTTGATCGGGTAGCTGATGAAGGGTTTAAGGCTGAGATTGACCGGATTGTTGAGAGCATCAACACTGAGCCGATAACGCTGCATCATGAAAAGGAAGAACCGAAAATACAACAACCGAAGGAACCGACTTATGAAGAGCCAATATCTGTAGCTGCTAATAATGTTGCAAGAAGCAGAGAGGTAAAGCGGGAGAGGAGCTCATTTAATGGTGAATGGAGAGATGGGAAGAGGCTGCGCGGTGATGAATGGAGCAGAGAGAGGGGAGGAGGTGGTTTTCGCCGGGGCCACTGGCACAGGGGATCATCACGGGGCACTTTTGATCGCAGAGGGGGCAGAAGGAGGGAAAGAGATGGTACTGGTACTGATTCCCGAGATAGCAGGGGGTACTGGGAAAGGGACAAATCAGGTAAAATGGTGTACCATAATGGGTCATGGGAATCTGAGATAGAGCGGGAGGCGAAAAGGGCAAAAAAAGATGGCCCGGGGGAAAATGAATCAGGACCTGATAACAAAAGGGAGGAAGTAGGGAGGAAGGAGAAAGTAGTTGTTGAAGAACAGGCGAGACATTATCAGCTCGTAGTCTTGGAACATGCTAAGAAGAAGAACACAATTGCCTTTTTGGAAACTGGTGCTGGTAAGACTCTCATAGCGGTGCTTTTAATGAAGAGTGTTTGCACAGAAATGATGAAGGAGAATAAGAAGATGCTTGCTGTTTTTTTGGTTCCTAAGGTTCCACTTGTTTATCAGGTCTGGGATTGCTTGATTTGTTGAAAATTGGAGTTGTTATCTGTTAGTTTTTTTCTTGAATATATATACCTGTTCATCTTATGTTTTTATTATTATTTATGTGGTCTAGCAAGCCGAAGTGATTCGAGAGAGTACAGGTTTTTGTGTTGGACATTATTGTGGAGAGATGGGCCAGGATTTTTGGGATTTAAAAAGGTGGCAGCGTGAATTTGAATCCAAGCAGGCAATTCCTTTTCTGATTAATTTTTGGTTCCAATAAAGTTTTATGCTATTATTTTTCTAGTCATTTTGGACAATTGAGCTTAAAGCACGGACAAAACAGTTTCTAAAGAACTGAGGCTGAGTTGCATTACATCGGTTCTGAGGATATTTTTTTTGTGTGCAGGTGCTAGTCATGACAGCTCAAATTCTGTTGAACATACTCCGACACAGCATAATCAAAATGGATGCAATTAATTTGTTAATCTTGGATGAATGCCATCATGCTGTGAAAAAACACCCATATTCATTGGTCATGTCTGAGTTTTACCACACTACTCCTAAGGAGAAAAGACCAACAGTTTTTGGCATGACTGCTTCCCCCGTCAACTTAAAAGGTATGCTGCTTTGTACGTAAGGGCGAAGATGGAACAAGTGCAGTGTGGATAATGATAAACCCCATTTCTGCATTTTATTGAGCAGATGTGGGTACAGACTACAGAGAATGGATGTTAAAATTCAAAAATATATCTGCCAGATACTAAGTATTTGGGAAAATTAGCTTCATGCCACTTCAAAACACTGAAATTAGCAAATTGCCACTCTATAATTACTCCTTTGTTTATTGCCATCTCAAAATGCAATTGTTTTGTTTTTTGCTCCAATTATCTAATTTTCATTTTTTCTGGACTAAAAATAATAAAAATTGAAAGTTATGACTAAATTGCCCTTTGTCCAATTTGATTCAACTCATGTCAGATTCATCTTCTTACTTCCGATACAGAAGCTTACCTACCAGTATTTGCTTACCTGGAAGATGCTTAATCCGAAGTTTCCTGTGAAGATCTGCCCTAGCCCAGTCTAACTTTGAAATGATAGAGCCGAGCAGTCTTTCTCTGAACTCCAGTGTACAAACCAGAGAGAGGGGACTGACCTTGCTAGGATTTGTAGAGAATAGAAAAAGCTGCCCACGTGAGGGGGAATTTCATAGCCAAAAAAAGAGAGATGCTACTAATTTCTAAGATCAAGTGGCTCTTACTTGACTAGTAAGCCTCATTATTACGAAGCCTAACAATTGGCTGTTACTACGCATAATTTGTGATAAGACGTAATTTGAGTATAGTGGAAAAAGTCAACTGGAGTTGGGAAGCATAATTGGCTGTTACTATGCAGCTCAACAATCATTTCAAATTTGACCCTAACAAGTCTGTAACAGGGAGTTTGATGAGGTTATTAATAGTTGTTCTCAAGGATGAGCTAGGTTTTGGTGAGGTTTATCTGCAATCGCATCGCAGTTTCTGGTTCTCAATTTTACTTGGATGCCTCTGTTTATTATCTGAGAACGTTTACTTAGGGTTTGTCGATTCAAACTCAAAATTCTCAGTCGAAGTCGAACAGGACTCGAGTATTTGGGTCAGCGATTTCAATCAGATTCAATTTGTTTTGCTGAAATTAGACGGGGCAATTTGGTCATAAATTTTAATTTTGATTATTTTTATTTCAAAAAGATGAAAAATAGAAAATTGGGGCAAAAAACAAAACAATTGTATTTTGAGGTGGCAAAAAACAAAGTAGAGATTACAGTGTGGCAATTTGCTAATTTTAGTGTTTTGGAGTGGCATGGAGCAAATTTTCCCTAAGTATTTTATATCCACTGTTTATGGACGAGGTTACCTGTGTATCCAAAAAATTTATCATAACCGGTGATTAAAATATTGAGAAGGATAGTTCCATATATGCAAGGTGATACACGGATAATATCATCTTTGTTTTGTGCCCTATCATGCAATCTCTCTCCATATTTCTCCAACAAGTTTTTAATTTTCTGCTGAAGTCCTTGCTTTATACATACTTGATAGTGAGGTTGCAGTCGTAAACAATTTATGTAATTTAATTGTTATAATTTGCAATCTGGCTCATATAGATAAAGAAAACCAAAAAAAATTCAAACCATATCTTTTTAGTGGCTCGTTAAGAAACAAAAGAAAAATATTAAAAACATTTTCAAAAAATTCTAAAGACTCAGCAAAAATGCATTGATCTTTGTATTGTCTGCATTAATTTTGAGTGCTGAGATTTTCTACCACCGTAGGGGTTTCTAGTCAGGAAGACTGTGCCATAAAAATAAGAAACCTTGAGACCAAGCTAGATTCAATAGTCTTCACTTTAAAGGACCGGAAGGAGCTCGAAAAGCATGTGCCGATGCCCCTTGAAACAGTGGTGCACTATGACAAGGCCACCAGATTTGACTCATTGCATGAGCAGTTCTTAAAGATGGAGGCAGAGATTGAAGCTGCAATGCACCCGAGCTCAAGGAGGAGCAAGTGGCAGTTCATGGGTGCAAGAGATGCTGGATCAAATAGAGAGGAGCTGCGTCTGGTGTATGGTGTGTCTGAGAGGACAGAGAGTGACGGTGCTGCGAACTTGATACAGAAGTTACGTGCTATTAATTATGCTCTTGGTGAATTGGGCCAGTGGTGTGCTTTTAAGGTAATCTTAAATTTAGGACTTCTACAAGAAAGTGCTGTAGGATGTTTTCATTGGTTAGTTGTGTTGGCATCCTGAGTTCGAAAACACTTTGATTCATCAAAATATGTTAATGTTACTGGCAACAAAAAAAAAAGCTCGAGACTTTTATACTCAAACTGAAAGTTTAGAACTTTAGAGAGCTTATTTAAAAAAATATTCTCAATTTTGGCTTATCTTGTGGAGTTGGAAAAGAAAGAGGGTTGTGGATGACTTCAGACTGCATTTCTATTGAAATACTCTGCGGGAACATACAGCTCTGTGATAACAACTTCTTTTTAGGGTGTAAAGGTTGTTTTGAAACTGCCTTGATGCTGACCTGATCTTTTACTTTTATTCTTTCTTAAGAACAGGTTGCACATTCATTCTTGACAGCATTGCAAAATGATGAAAGGGCAAATTATCAGCTCGATGTTAAGTTTCAGGAGTCTTACTTGAATAGAGTTGTTACGCTGTTGCAATGCCAGCTTTTAGAGGGAGCTGTCAACAATGGCGATTTGAGCAATGATGAGGTACATAATGGTGGCAGTCTAAATATCAATGAGCTAGAGGAGGGAGAGCTTCCTGATAGTCATGGTATGTTGCCTTTACATTTCCGAACCTTTTTTTACCTATTATCATGAGTAGAGCAAAAACAAAAAGTGCACCAGAGCACTAATGAGGGTGTGATGTGTGATGGAATTCTTGATGTTATAGGAATGCTCCATTCCTTTTTTATGTATTTTGACCGTATAATTCCTGTGATATTGGAACCTATTTGTAGTGTAACAAACAGGTCAATACGACAAATAGGGTTTCTATGTTCTTTAATCAGACTAATCATCGATTAGTATCCAAAATATCCAATGAAAATCTAGAAGAAACTGCAAATAGCAGAAATCGAGCACTCTTTTTGAGTTGGTATTGATATTTATGTTTGATTTCCTTTAAGATGTCTCGGGGGGAGAGCACATGGATGCTATTGCAGGAGCTGCTGTGGCAAATGGTATGGTCACACCGAAGGTGCAGTCACTAATTAAAATCCTTCTCAAGTACCAACACACCGAGGACTTCCGTGCCATTATCTTCGTGGAAAGGGTTGTGACGGCCTTAGTACTGCCCAAGGTCAGCGTTTAACTCACATTCCTTTACACCAATCATTGACTTCTAATTCTGTGTCATTCTGATTAAAACTTATCTTTTAGGCCTCAATAATCCCTCTTTTTACATAAACAAGATGGTCTACTTTAAGTTGACGACAATACTATATGGTAATTGGATATAGCTGGAACCAATTTACAGGTGCAAAGGGTTCTGGATAAGTTGAATCAGTAAAGTATATTTTTGAAACAGGTCTTTATAGAGCTTCCTTCCTTGGATTTCGTTAAATGTGCAAGCCTCATAGGAAATAATAATAACCAGGAGATGCGGGCTTCTCAGACACAGGACACTATTGCTAAATTCCGTGATGGAAGGGTAAAACATTTTTAGCTTTCACATTTTTTCCAGTATGCTGATGGTATGGCTCTTAAAACATATTTTGGACGAAGCAAACTAATTCCGGAAACTATATTTGTTATCATGCTTATTACACCGGAAGGCTTGGTTTGATATTTGCTAATACTACTGATGTCTTGAATGGTTAGTAACCCAAATACCTGAATCACTAGTTTGAGTATATTGTTTACTAGAAATTTTTGCTGCATTTGTAGATTACCTTATTAGTTGCCACAAGTGTCGCGGAGGAAGGGCTTGATATTAGGCAGTGCAATGTTGTAATCCGCTTTGACCTTGCAAAAACAGTTTTGGCTTACATCCAATCCAGAGGCCGTGCAAGGAAACCTGGATCTGACTACATTTTGATGCTTGAAAAGTACTTGAGATGATATAATAAAGCATTATTTCCAGTGACCTAGGTTATTATGAGGATTTTGGTACCATACCAGTCTTGCCAGCAGCAGAGCTTCGACCTCTTTAAAGAGGGAGGGGGGAGCCCATAGAACAATTTTCAATTAATTGTTTAAAGGAGGGGCCATTTTTCGTATGGTTGGGCTTTATTGAGTGAAATAGAATAAGAGGTTGAGGCCAGAGGGGGTCATTTCTTTGGCCCAAACAAATATTAGCTCATAATGCAAATTTTCTGATTTGGGGGGGGGGGGGGGGGGGGATGGCCCACTCTGGCCCCTATTGAGCTCTGCCACTGAGTCTTTGCCTCCTACCAGTTTGGCTAACATTTGACCTCGTATTGTTTAATACTGTTTTAAATTGCACAAATGAGGGTACACTGTGTCTAAATTATGAAGGTTTTTGGTACCTTTGTTACAAAACTGATGGTAACTAGAGCTAGCAATTAGCATGAATTAAATTGAGGCTTAATGTTTTAACTTTGGTATGGACTGGATTTGATGAAATGCCAGGGATAACATCTCACATGAAACTTTCCTGAGAAATGCACGGAACAGTGAAGAAACACTGAGGAAAGAGGCTATTGAAAGAACAGATCTAAGTCATCTCAAAGGTAACCCGAAACTGGCTGCAGCTGACATGGATCCGAGTGCACTATACCAGGTTGAATCAACTGGTGCTGTTGTTAGCTTGAATTCTGCTGTTCAGCTCATCCATCTGTACTGTTCTCAGTTACCAAGTGACAGGTGTTTATTATCTTTATCTTTCTTTTTAGATTTTTGTTTTGTTTTCTCTTTCTTGTTCTGTAGTAAAACGGGCAGCCCGGTGCACTAGCTCCCGCTTGCGTGGGTCCGGTGAAGGGTAAGACCACTTTGGGGTCTTTGTACGCAGCCTATGTTGCCCGGATTCTTTGAAAACACAGCGTATCCCGTATCAGATACGTATCCGATACGATTCGCGTGCGATACACGTGCGATTCGCACCCGATACTCCAGCTGGCGTATCTAGTTTTTGACCAACGAATTCGGTCAACATTCGGGTATAGTTCACCCTGATACGGATCTAACTCGTGTATCCATCGCCACAGAAGATCTGTCTGCCATCCTTGAGGAGTAAAATAACACTAGAAATTAAATCTAGTGCTGAGATTTGAACACTAGATCAATGGGCAACACAACACCTTGCACAAATGCGCATGACCACTGAGACGCAGTTGCTTTTTTGTTCTAGATTGTTACTTATTATATATATCTTCTTATAATATATATTATTTTATTGTAATGTGTGATTTTATTGAAGTATTATTTCTTATGTAATATCTTATTTTAATATATAATGTGAGTTTTATTATTTTATATATACTCCGCCGTATCCTAACTTTTTTTAAAATGACGTATCACCGCACCCGCACTGTATCCGATACGATACCCGCACCCGCACCCGTGCAACATAGTACGCAGCCTTTCCCTGCATTTCTGCAAGAGTCTGTTTCCACGACTCGAACCCGTGACCTCCTGGTCACAAGACGATAACTTTACCGCTGCGCCAAGGTTCCCCTTCTTGTTCTGTAGCAAAACACGAGGGAAAAATAATTGGAAGGTCAAAAGAAAGAAGAAATTTTGGGATACAAGAAATATGTCACTCTGGTGCCTCTGGTAGAGTGAAGTTGTATTAATTTGGTTTAATTTCACTGTTATATGTTCTCCTTATGAAGTATGGATATAAGGTCATTGCAAAACAAAACAAAGGCTGCAGCCTGAAACAACATGACGTAAAATCTGTAAAGATCTTGAACATCAAGATATTTCAGTTTTGTACTGTTCTGTACTAAATACCATTTTACATGGTTGGACAGTTGTGTGGATGCTTTCTTATTTCTTTTATGCAATAATTTTCTTTTAGTCATTTTTGTTATGAATTTTCATTTGATATAGATATTCTCTTCTCCGCCCTGAGTTCATAATGGTGATGCATGAGAAATCAGGCGGTGCCACTGAATACTCGTGCAATCTTCAGCTACCATGCAATGCTCCATTTGAGAAACTTGTGGGTCCTGTGTGCAGTTCAATGCGCCTCGCTCAGCAAGTAAATTTATTTGGCTATCTCTTTCTGTTTATTTTTACTGGCACTAAAAAATACTTATTATTTAGATCAAGCTGGTAATAAATGAAAAATATTATATGCCAAAATAGTCCTCATAATGCACTTGTTTTGCAGAGCAATAACTCAATTAAACTATACTTATTTTCAAATCCCGATAGACGAGGCTAACTATAAGAGTTTTTGGAAGATCTTTCATTATCAGCATTTATGGGCAGTTATCTAAAATAATTGAGGGCTCAAACGCCTCCAATTTTTTGTGCCTCCATCATGCCTCCAAATCTTGATCATTCATCCAGAAACAAAAAGTAGAGTTGAGAATAAAGTGAAAGTGATGAGTGGTTAATATTTTGGAGGCAAGATGGAGGCACAAAAAATTGGAGGCATTTGAGCCCTCAAAATAATTAGACTTCCTTAAAAATTGAACATTGATTGACTATATAACATTGAATACCTTGTAGGCTTGTAATAAAAAGTCTATGAGTTGGATGTAACTTCTCATTATGTAGCTTGTTTTCATAATTCTTTGGAACAAAATGTTTGTTTTCTATGGAATTGCTGCTTTTGCTTATGTAATTGTTAGTTGATACTTT
>CAXKVX010003646.1:0-18242 GCA_964058865.1 Eleocharis quinqueflora | reverse complement strand
CTTCTCATGTCCATTGGGCTTCTGATGATCAAACTAAAGTACAAGAAAATAATGTTAATAACAAATGTAAATAATGAAAAGAGAGTCAAGTTAGTAGCAAAGAACAGTTCTGGTTCCTATAAACAGACTTAACCTTCTTTAAAATGGTTGCAAAGAACACAGTTGCATTTGCATAAAAGAATAAAAAAATGTGAATTCCACACGAATACTCATCTTAATCTTGGCCAGGAACTTCATGATGATTTTGTAAATATACTTCTAAATGACATTATAATTTGCCAACTGATCTTGTCACGAGTTGACTACAGGCTTTAGCATGCAATTTAGTTTTTTAGTACGGGATAAAAGCAAAGTTTTACATAATAGCAAATAAAATGTTAAAAGCTTAAAACCCTTTCACCTATCAAAAATTATTGACAAAATCTGTAGGTCAGTGCTCAACTCAAAACATCTAACTAATTAAGCTAAGTTCAAGAAACCTGGAAACATGTGATATGAAAGGAAAAATATAAAGATGTCACAGAATATCTTGGAAGTGCCACAACAAATAAAAAGACCTAGAGCAAAAAATTTACTATTTTGGCATGTCTATAGGCTTAAACCTGTCCCCAAGAAATGACAGCCAGATGCTAAAATCAAAACCTTTCAGAACAGTTTCTTCCTGTATAAATAATTAACCTTTTCGAACAGTTTCACGAGATAGGATTGGAGATGAAGACCCATTGAAGGGCAGAGCAAAGGAAATATAGTTGCAAACTTGTAATCTTGAATTACATGATTGCAGTACTAATTCTGAGGTATATTGAAGGTGAAACTCACCTTTTTCCTGTTCCAATGGATGACCTCTCCTTCTAGCTTCATTCCTTTCATAGTAATGTGGTTTGCATTCCCATTAACATCGGGCTTCTCCTAATGGATCACCATGTATGAAGAATTGGAAAATAAAATTAAACATAAATGAAGAAATTTGTAACAACCAACCAACCAACTAGAACATGTACCCATACTTAAATCACAATGCAATTTCACATTGTAATGTACAAATAATTTCCACATTTTCAGCTGGTATCAAGTGCTTAAGCCCTAAAGAACTTAGGAGTAGGACCAACAAATAAAGAAAACACAAGTTATTTATCTCACCTCATTACTGCTGAGCTTTGGCGGGAATAATACTGCAGGTACAGCAGGTGGTGGGGGCAGAAACACATGGTTCTGACATCGTGGCTCCAGATTAGTGCTTGTATCTCCCATAAAAGACCCTGGAGGCTTAATCAGTCTCCATTGAACAGGTGGCAGGGGTGGCGGTGGCGGCATCTGGTTCTCATTCTCCAACATATAATTTGAACTCAAGTTCCTATTCAGATTTGAAACCGTTTCAATCCCATGAAGGTCTGCCTGCTCAAACCCCATGTAGTTTGAGGCAGAAGCCCCACTGGGTGATGGGCGCTTCTCAGAATAATCTGGAATCTCGTCCGGATCCCATACGTCAGAGTTGGAGAACAGCCTTGGAGACAGGTCTTCTGAAGAATATGCATACGATAGACCAAATGTATCTTCATCAGAGTCCGACCCACTATCACCAGGCTGACGAGCGGGGCCCGGAAGGATCTGAAAATCAGGAAACCTTGCATCAAAATTCATGCCCTCGTCTATATTTGAATACAGATTTCCATTCACTGGATGGAAGGAGATTTTCATGAAATCAAGGGGAGGTGAAGATTGGCCAGTGGAATGACGAGAGGGAGAAGCCTGTACTGATCTCCTTGCAGTAGAATCAATGCTACTGGCATGTGTAGCTGATTCAGGGTAGGAAAGATGATAAGGAGAAGATGAGATCCTCTTTTGTAGAGTATTTGTAAGGAATCTCTGAGCAAGGCTTGAAAAGCTTGAGGAGAGGTTCGCTGTACCATTACCCTTGTTTTCATGGCTGAGGTTTATAGTAGAATTATCAGGAAGGTGTTTATCTACTTCTGATAAACTTGAATTAGGCACGCTTCTATTTGCACCTGAATGAGGCACATCTTCTTTTATTGGATTATTAGTCGATGAAAAAACTGGTGGCTTTGACGGCTCAAGCCCGAAAAGGCCTGCATTTGTCCAGAGCTTAGCTGACGAGACATTAAAAGGAGCCTTTTTTATGTTGTTGGTCTCATCCCTAATAGTGTCATGCACACCGTTTGCATGAATGGTCTGCACATCAGAAACTGTAGTTTCCATCCCATTTTCCACAGATTCAGCAGTACTAATTGTGCTTGAAACCCCCGGTTCCTCTTCACTTCGAAGGGGTTGATCAATTATGCCATTTTCAACATTAGATTGTACTACCTGATCTGGTAATGGGTGTGATGGTGATACAGCTAGAGGGGGAATTTCAGAGTATTCCAGGAACTCATATCGCCTAGAAGCATTTCTGGGCTTGATTTTAACCCTAGGAGAATGTTCAATGTATGGCTCTTCAGTTGGATCCAACAAATCAGCTTCTGGTGGAATAGTATGCTCTGGAAAGTCAGTAGGGGCAATTTCAGAATCTTCTTGGAATTTGTCTCGTGAATAATCAGAAGTTTGATAATTGGTTGCTTGGGAAGTCATTAGAGAACCCTCATTAAGGACCAAGGAGCTTATTTCAGGAGGAGCAATTTCAGCAATTTCATGGGATTGAGGCTCTCTCATAGAAACATTTTCATTTCCAGACCAATCATCATTTGGTGACGAAGCATTAGCTTCAGAAACCTCTGAAGATGCAAATCCAGAATTTTGTGGGGATGATTCATGCTGCCTAAAAACATTTTCATTTCCAGCTTCCGACCTCTGAGAAGCCAACAAATCATCTGAAGGATCAACTTGGAGAGCATCTAGGCATCCCCTTATTGGTTTCATATCAGATTTGGAACCTGAATCATGCAATTGATTCATTTCCCACTTGGAATGAAATTCCATTTCTGTTTCTGTTTCGGATTCTAATGTATTCAAAGCATCAACGTAGTTTTCTGTCTCACTGACAACCTCTTCATGGTTAGCAGTCGCTAGAGTGAGAGGCAAGGGCAATTTCCTACTATGAGGTGAGATATCTTGGTTACCGAACATGGGACCTACATGTACCTGATCCATTATCACATCATCACAGTAAACAGTGCTAGTTGTTGCAACTATTGGTGCCTTCTCGTCCCATGTGATTGAGCGAGGCGGTGATAAGGGAGCACTAATGGGTACACCATTAGAGTAATAATCCCTGTCTTTCTCTTCATCCTTAAGAGAGGAAGAAGACGGACATGCAGTTTCACCAGGTATCACTGATGGACCTGAAACGGGACCTGAATCAGCAACCTGTTCTATAAGGCTGAATCGAGATTTTGAACCTAAGGAGGTGGATCGACTAATTAAATCTGGGTTGAATCGCACATCAGGTATGGATCTGTTCTCCGACAAGCTATGTGTGTCAGAGCTTGGAGATGTGAATTGCCTACAAACAAGTAAAAAAGCAATTTGTCAAGACTCTAAAATAAACCCAGCAAACAAGTGCTTCCTGTAGTTAGAAGTCAGTTTTTCTATGTAGGTGCATCTGCTATATACTTATATGTTTAAGAATTAATTAATTAATCTATCCCTAAAGCTGGATTGTAGCAAAATTTTGTAAACAGGACCACTTAAAAAATGGGTCCACGACTCCACGCTATTAAAAGAAAAGATCGGATTTGTTTAAAATTGTATCTTGGTCAAAGATTATCAGCTCATGTTGTTTATCTTATATCATAACAGTCAATCTGTGCTGTATCATAAAATTGTTACTGCGATACAAATTAATTTTTGAGAAAATAGATATCAACCACCAAAATCCAGGATCCATTATTCGACTGACTACTAATTAATCTGGTACTGTGCCACCAGGTTAATTTCCAGCATGTAGGTTCTGAAGTTTCAGTTTTTTTTCTGTTTATGATCAATGGTTAATCAAAAGAAGAGAAAGTAAATTACTGGCTGTCGTGTTGTGATGCAATAAGCATGTCTGGAAGTGCACCATTTCTTAACCGAGATGTGCTTGGTGCATTATGTAGCTCACCGTTCCTAGTACGAGATCCTTTTCTCTGTCAAAAGTAACAAGGATACACCACTTTTAGCAAACTATTGATACATATCAATCACAGATTACAAGTACTGGTGGACCCGTGCTAATTTTTAGGCTCCATCTTGAGAAAAGAAAAAGAAAAGGGAGAAGAGAAAAGAAAAGAAAAGAAAAGAAAAGGACGGTGACATAGATTGGTAAGCAAGCTGAAATCTAAAACCCAGTTCTTTTTTACAGTTATTGATTTTAATGGTTAAAATTAAGATAGCAAGATGTTATTAAAACAGTAACCTTAATTTTGTGATGCTTCTTCTCTTTGTGGGCATTTTCGGCATTTTTTACCTTAGATAACATGTCCCATGCTTTCTCAAAGAAGGTTGGATCAGAGTATCTCTTTAAGCAAGCACCAGGACCACCATAATCGAACCTTCAGAAAACAAACATAAGTTGGTAGTTTATATAAACACGAGAGATTTAATACAAAAGGAAAGAAAAAAATCCAAATGTTAAAAGTTGAAAATTAAGCTGTTCTAGGATTACTTGTCGAGCAGATAAAGTCGTGGTGGGTCTCGACACTCTTCATACGAATCCATCATAAAACGGGGTAAATCACTTGACAATAAATGGCCTTTCTTAGTTTGTACTCGAGCATGCCATTCACATCCTGTGTATTAAATAGATTTCTCCTCAAGTAATTATTGAAATAAAAAATTTCATACAATACACATTCACAATGCACATTCAATAAAGCTTAATCCCAAGTTAAATAGGTTAACTATATATGTATCTATTTTTCACATTTTTTAAAAGAAAATGAATTTTATGCATATGCTGCATAATCATATGACAATATGCCACATTTTCCTCAAATAATAAGTTTCATGTAACTACTGCTACAAAAGATAGGAAACACCATATATCCCTACACAAAGTAAATTGTTTCTTACAAGATGACAACATATTTTCCTTAACAATTGCTTCTCTATACATAAATAAGAGATTAAATAATAATAAGTTCTGGGTATACACCAAAAGAAATTAGGAGAGCGAGAACATCTACATGGGTCTCTAAAATGAGAAGACAGAAGGGAACAAAATGTGAAACAACAAAAATTATTACCAGGTATATAGGCAAGATGGATATGGCTAGTCTGCCCTCTGATGGCTTTCTCAAGTGATGGCAATGCTGCCTCAATGTTTCTTACACGTGTCATGACTTTACGTCCTCTTGCTGATGTGGCTGTGACCTGCTCATGCAAATCATGAAATATGTCTGCGGCAAACCTACACAAAGATAAGAAACAAGTACAAAGTTTAATTATATCTGTCAGACAATATACCAAAGCACTAACTTTTACTGAGATCGCAAGCATGATGCTCTGACAATCAGCAATACAAAAGGAAAATTTAACGAACTATTGCTTACGGAAATTACTAGTACTCCCTTAATTGATAGCTATTACTTTGAAGGTTTTACCATGTATGTTCGCTGCTTGCAGCTAGGAATTGGATCTTTCACTTGAAAGCATTTGTGCCTAATTGCTAAAATGCACTGCTGGCTCAGTACATCATAAAAGATGGCAAATCACATAATAACGGATGGAAAGACAAATACTGGATGTGCATGTCAAAACATAATTTGATAACATGTAAAGAAACAAAAGTTGAGAGAGAGAGAGAATTTTACTAAATTGTTCCCCATTCCCCCTCCCCAAAGACAGACACACAACTTGATGCCCAAATGCGTATAATTAGAAATTAGCAATATAACAATAGTAACAGAACTCTAACATAAAGCATTTAAACATGGCGGAATTTCACGTATACCCTTCAAAAGCTTCAAAATTATGTATTTTCCCCTCTAAATTTGGATATTACGTATTTCCACTTTTGAAACTTCAAAAACTCACCAATTTACCCAATTTATTTTATTTTTATAATTAAACTCATTTTATATATGTAAATTGTAAAATACCAATTTTACCCTTCATTAAAAGCATTAAAAAATATAGCTTGTTTAATGATAAATGTCGGTCTTAAATTTGATCAGTTTCTGAGGCCAAATTAGTCACTTTGTACTTCTGACATATATCGTGACATTTAATATACCTCTTTTACTCTTAACTAAAAGTGTATATGCATGTTGCTTGTTTATATCAGTCTGATATCTGGTCAATTTTCAAGAGCAAACTATTCATTTATCTACTTTTGATACATACACAACACACTTAAGTATCACTGGATATACGTCATAAGTACAAAATGACTAATTTGTCCTTAGAAACCGATCAAATATAAGACCGATATTTTTCATTAGTACATCTTTAATGCTTTTAGTGAAGGGTATTTTATACATTTAAAATGAGTTTTAATATAAAAACAATAAAATGGGTAAATTTGTGAGTATTTGAAGTTTCGAAGAAAAATAGTAATATTCAAATTAGTGGGAGAAATACATAATTTTGTAGTTTTTAAAGTATATATGAAATTTCGCCTAAACATTATATTGACAAATATATATTAGTATTGAAATCTGTCAAAAAAAAAGCAAATACCCTCCAATTATCAATGGCATTTTCCTTATTAATACTAGACTAAATGTTAAGCAAAAGAAATCTCTTCACCAGATAAAATTGACCCAAAAGAATCACTAAAAAAGGAAAAATGAAAAAAAAAGTTTTTGGACTGGTAAATCGGGACCCTATACGAAAGACAGGAAATGCTAAAGAGACTTGACTAATATCAGCAATCAGTTCAGGTTCTTTCAGAACGAAAGAATCAACTTCGCCTTCTATTTCTCGCAGAATTTCAAACTCCAAACAAAACCAAAACCTTTCAACCTCTCTCTCTCTCTCTCTCTCTCTCTCACACACACACACACACACACACTAAATTGAATTAAGCAAACAGAGAGACAAGCGAACTAACTCGGCGAGATCGCCAAGCTGGCGCAAGATCCCAACCAATCCAGCAACTGCGACGCCATCCAAGACCGCCTTGGGATCCTCCCGCTTCACGGCGCCTCTGTACAGCTCCGGATCCCCCAGTCCGTACTCATTTCTCACTTCAAATCTTTGCAATGGCATCCTTCAACCTCTCTCACTCACTCCCCACCATTGACAGCAACATACACAATAATAAAACAAATTTCTATGCTTCTCTTTCAAGTGAGAGACTAATGCCGAGTGTCGCTGTCGAATCGGGGCTTTCGGCTGTGACGCGCGTCACTGAACACAGTCGTTGCTGTTTTTTCAAGGCATCGCCATTTCTTCTCTCATTTTCTCCTTTTATTATCTTGGATTTTTCTTCTTTTTTCAATTTTTCTCCTTTCTTGATTTGATGGTATTGGTAGCTTTTTTTCCGGAGTTGAGTCAGAGATTCGGGAAGAAGAGAGAGAGAGAGAGTGTGGGTTTTGGTGGTGTGTGTTTTGTGTTTTACTGCGTTTGTCGTGGAGTCGCCTTGTAGCCCTTGCTCCGTTATTGCCTTATTGGTGGTGTGTTTTGATTGGAGTACCCAAAATATTACCACCAAGTACTGGGTCTATGTAAGGACTTGCTTGGTAAACTCATTCAATGGAGAATTAAAGCATTACTACAGTTAAAACTGGAATTATAAATTGGACATGTGCTTTGCATTGAATAGGTTATTCCTTTGGTTTACCAAATTGCTGGGATAGCAGAATAATATTAATCTTTAGAAATAACATAATTGCTGACAAATTTATTCATTCTTCTCTCTAACGATAGATATAACAAATTAAACTGTTTTGAACATATTTTAAATTGCAGTGAATTATTATTTTTAATTGTTCTTGAAATTTAAACCATTTTTTCTATCTTTCTGAAAAATCTCTCTCAATCTTCGCAGCATGACAGCATCCCCCCCCCCCCCTCTCTCAGTACTATTCCAATAGCGTAGAAACAATATTTGTGTACATGTCTTTTGCGGAAAATTTTCATAGAGGGTCAAGCAGCAATAAATTTCAACAGATAGGGCCAGAGGCACCCTAATAATTGCACAGAGGGCCAAGGGCGCGACTATTAGTCGCGCCCCTAAGTTATTCGATTTGTTTTGCTGAATTCAAGGCAGTTTGCAGTGCATTAACGAACTGTGGGCCCTACATGTCAGGGGCGCGACTAATACATGCGCCCCTGACATTCTGTGGCATTTTTTTCTATGAATAATTATATTAAAATAGTAATTTTAAATGCACTTATTATATTTATTATTAATAGATGAGATAATATATTAAATATAATTATTATATATTTAATACAAGTAATGATATATTTAATTAAGTAATAATATATTTAATATAAGAACATATTGCATTATGTAATAATAATTAAGTAGTAATGATATATTTATATTGAATAAGTCATAATATATTTATTATGTATAAGTAATAATATATTTAAAATAATATTACATACATATTATTACATTATTATATATTAAAAATATTAAATATATTAAACTTAGTTATTAAATTATTAAATACATTATAAATATTATTACATTATTAAATATATTAAAAATATTATTACATTAATAAATATATTATTAGAAATAAAAATATTAGAAGTAATAAATAGGAGTTCTTAAATATATTAAACTTAATTATTATAAAGGTATAGTTAGTAATTATTAAAAATAGAAATAATAATAGATTGAAGTGTTTTTTATTATAGGTGGAAAGGTGTATAGCTATTAATACTAAGGAAGTTACAACTATTTCGAGAAATACAAATGGTCCAGTGGTAGGGGGGTTTGAATAGAGGCGCTGAGTTTGTGTGAGGGCATGGGTTCGAACCCCCCTCCCTACCATTTTTCGTATTTACTTAGGGGCGCATGTATTAATCGCGCCCCTAAGTGTTGAAACAATCCAGAGAACATCCAGAGAGTTGTTTTTGTGTTCAGCACTTAGGGGCGCGATTAATACATGCGCCCCTATATTAACACTCAAAATTACAAGGCAATTAAACAAGTTTGAAACAAGATTTTTATTGTGTTAGCTTATTTCTTGTTTAATTTTCATTTCCTAAATGTATTATAAGGCAATTAAACGAGTTTGAAATTTTTTTGGTCATTCTTTAAGTTTGAAACAAGATTTTTTTGTTTACTTTTCTTTTTCCAAAATGCATTACAAGGCACATAACAAGTTTTGAACATCGATATAATTAAACAAGCAACATAAAAAGTAATTAAAACAACATAACAAGTAATTAAACAAGCAACATAAAAAGTTTTCAACATCGATCTAATTAAACAAGTTATTAAACAATTAAACAAGTTTTCAACATAACAAGTCTCAAAATAGCACAAACATAAAAACATACATCAAACATGCATCGATCTAAATAATATCAACCCCCCTACCCCGACGACCCCGACCGCGGCCACGTGTATCATAAGCGGAAGGGGTATAAGCACTAGGCGCTCGAGCCGTCCTAGTAGTGTGTCGTAAAGGAATGATGCCCTCGTCTTCATCATCAGGGTTGCGTGCTTGGCTCGAAGAGCCAAACACGTACTCGGCTGCACGCTCCACCTCGTCCTCTATTGTACGCTCAACATTTGGTTCCGGTTGGGCGGCTCCGGATCCTTGGCCGGGTTCCCATACTCCGCCCTGTGATAGATGTGAGTAAGGAGGGTGAAAGAGCGGCGCCTCGGGCATCTGACTCGCTTGCTCGCCACTTACCAACTGACCCAACCAGTCGTAGTGCTCTGGCTGGACGCGCAACCCCTCGGCTATGGATGGCTCCAAGTCCTCATCCCTTAAGCCATGCTCCAACATCAGGTTGCGGAAGACAACTCCTTGGTCGACGTCTTCGATGTTTCCGCGACAAGTTTGAAGAACCTTTCTCGCGAAAGTCTTGAAGACACTGTTGGCGCTTTGTGCTATCACACCAATCGCTTCCCTAGCGAGTGTTAAGTTGCGAAGCACCTAATTAAACAATTTAGTTAGTACTTTATGTTTTTTAAAGTTTAAATTGAAGGAAAAAGGCAATGAATTTACCGTTCGTTGCACAACTTCGCCTTGCATGTTGAAGGTTCGCTCAACTCCACGCCCTTGATGTGCTATCGGGTTGAAGGCATTTCTTGCGGTTGTACCTCTCCAGTAGACGTGCGCATGCCTTCCCGGTTGAACCATGCCAAGTAATGGTCCCAAGGGCCGTTCATGAAACCGTTCCCCATATCATTGTATTGGCCAACCGATTCCCCCAAGTCTGAATGTACCCCTCGTGATAAATCTCCCAATCACGCCCCTCAGATTTTTTGTTGTGGCATACCTTATGAAGGCGCTTGCAATCAGGAGGTGGCAATGGAGGCGGCACTTGGACTTGGAATGATAATTGTCGCGCGACTCTAGCAGGATCGTGCCACTCGACAATCCAGAAAAATATAATTGGCCCCCGATAATGAAAAAGACTCATATGATCTTGATCATTACATATCGGGGGCAACATAGCCACCACATCTTCATCGTAGGGCCACCATTCTGGACCATTCTCATCGAGATGCTCGAGTCGCCACCTATATAATTTTCAATAATGTTAGAATATACAGTTATTACGAAAATTGAAGATGGTTAAAATAGTCAGAAAGTACCTGTAGAGAGTGATACTCCTATGCGGCTCATCGTCGTAGTTGTGCGTCGAGCCCATCCATCTCACCCCGTATGGCATGTCACCGGGCAAATCCTTCGCTCTCGGATGCCCAATCGGGAGCCTCGTCCACACCCACATCTGCAGTAACATCAAAGGACTCCCAATTTGCTTGTTCCTCATGTCTGATGCATCGCATAAAGCACGATACAAACGTGCTAGCACCACCGAGTCCCAACTATATCTCGGTGGATCATGGATGTTCCTTAAGAACTGAATGAACATCGTTTGTATGTAATCAGACTGGTCCGGAAACATAACTGTGGATAAGAGGTCCAACATGTATGCTCGTGCATACATGTCGATCTCCTCGGGTGGGGCATTGAGAGGTAATCTTGCCTTCAAGTGCCGTCTATCACCGGGGCCTTCTCTTTGTGGCTGCCAAGGTTCACGCAACCAATCTTGTCGCATGTGGAAATGACCCGGCGGCCTCCTAAAGGTTTGCCACTCAACTCGCCCAAACAACTCCATGACATCCTCCTCCCAATCTTGATCCACATCGCTTGTCACGGGTAGCCCGTCCAACGGTAAACCCCATAACATCAACACATCTTCTATTGTGATCGACAACTCACCCGTTGGAAAATGGAAGGAATGTGTTTCCGGTCTCCATCTCTCAGCAACCGCAGTTATTAGGTCACGGTCTACCTTAATGGTACCCAACCGAGCGAGATGGTTAAGATGAAATCGCTCAAGAATTGGAGCAATTTGGTCGTCGTACATGAACGACATTGACCCGGCCTTGGTCTCCATAACAAAGGTTGGCTATTAACACATATATGAACATGTGTTATTTATGAAACAAAATTAAAATTGCGAAATTGAAAATAAAACAATATAGCTACTTTTTTACCTCATCATAAGCCCGGTTGGATGCATGTGTTGGGTTGAGAGCTCGTAGTAGAGACCCAACGTACGGAATGTCGCGTGGAGGCGACAAATCGCCTTCACCTCGACCACCCCTACCGGCTCGGCCTCGACCTCTACCACCTCTATTTGCCATTACTATATTAATTCAACAATAATCAACAATTGGTACGATTAATCACCAATAATTCAACATGCAATAATCAACAATAATCAACAATACTACTATGTTAACACCAAATTAATCAACAATAATCAACAATTGGTACGATTAATCACCAATAATTCAACATGCAATAATCAACAATAATCAACAATACTACTATGTTAACACCAATAATTCAATTAATCACCAATAATTCAACAATAATCAACAATTGGTACGATACTTTGGTACATATATTAACACATATACGAACATGCAATAATTAATATAAATGTACCTTAAATTCAACAATATTCAAATTAATCACCAATAATAACCAATAATCAACAACAATCACCAATAATTCAACAATAATCAAATTAATCACCAATTATTCATATAAATGTATAATAAACGATAAAACTACAACTAAAGCAATAATAACGTAGCACAATCAATAATCATGAACAAATACTACTAAAAACACTAAATTAATAGCATGCAACTAATATGTCTCAATTTTACAAAAAAAAATCCAAAATTTACCTTAAATTGGAGAGGAAGATCTAGGAGAGGAGAATGAGAGCAAGGAATCACAAAGGAGAGCAAGGAGAGGAGATGGAGAGAAAGATTTGGCAAAAACCTTGAAGGAGAAGAAGATGGAGAGGTAGGGAGTAGAGGGGGCGATTTTGAGAGAAAAAATAGGTTAGGGGCGGGTTTGGGGAAGAAGAAGGAAGGAAGGGTTTTTTTGGCTATTAATAGCAGCAAAGACTAGGGGCGCATGTATTAATCGCGCCCCTAAGTGCTGAACACAAAAACAACTCCCTGGATGTTCTCTGGATTGTTTCAGCACTTAGGGGCGCGATTAATACATGCGCCCCTAAGTAAATACGAAAAAATGGTAGGGAGGGGGGTTCAAACCCATGCCCTCACACAAACTCAGCGCCTCTATTCAAACCCCCCTACCACTGGACCATTTGTATTTCTCGAAATAGTTGTAACTTCCTTAGTATTAGTAGCTATAAACCTTTCCACTTATAATAAAAAACACTTCAATCTATTATTATTTCTATTTTTAATAATTACTAACTATACCTTTATAATAATTAAGTTTAATATATTTAAAAACTCCTATTTATTACTTCTAATATTTTTATTTCTAATAATATATTTATTAATGTAATAATATTTTTAATATATTAAATAATATATTTATTAATGTAATAATATATATAATATATTAAATAATATATTTATTAATGTAATAATATTTTTAATATATTTAATAATGTAATAATATTTATAATGTATTTAATAATTTAATAACTAAGTTTAATATATTTAATATTTTTAATATATAATAATGTAATAATATGTATGTAATATTATTTTAAATATATTATTACTTATACATAATAAATATATTATTACTTATTCAATATAAATATATCATTACTACTTAATTATTATTACATAATGCAATATGTTCTTATATTAAATATATTATTACTTAATTAAATATATCATTACTTGTATTAAATATATAATAATTATATTTAATATATTATCACATCTATTAATAATAAATATAATAAGTGTATTTAAAATTACTATTTTAATATAATTATTCATAGGAAAAAATGCCACGGAATGTCAGGGGCGCATGTATTAGTCGCGCCCCTGACATGTAGGGCCCACAGTTCGTTAATGCACTGCAAACTGCTTTGAATTCAGCAAAACAAATCGAATAACTTAGGGGCGCGACTAATAGTCGCGCCGTGGCCCTCTGTGCAATTATTAGGATGCCTCTGGTCCTATCTGTTGAAATTTATTGCTGCTTGGCCCTCTATGAAAATTTTCCGTCTTTTGCATATCAGTACTATTATTGTTTTAACTTTCTATTATATTATTATTGTTCGCTTATGAATTGTCATGCTTGGCCCTCTGTGACGAACGAGTAGTTGTTGACATGTAAAAACTTTCACAATTTCTATTGCTAACTTAAAATTAATCGTGCATTTTTACTGGGCAACGAGTAATAATTTGACAATAGATTTAACTTTGTAGAAAAATTCATAAACGTTAAACTAAATTTCACATAAAATTTCAGAACATATTATTGTTTGATAACAACAACAACAAAGTCTTTATTCTCAATTTACAAAATTCATAAACGTTAAATTAAATTTCACAGAAAATTTCAGAACATATTATTGTTTGATAACAACAACAACAAAGTTTTTATTTTCAAATAAATTGAGGTAGGTTAAAAATAAAATATAATAAATGAAAATCAATATAATAAATAGTATAATAATAATAATAATAATAATAATAATAATAATAATAAAAGTATAAAAATGATAATGATAATAATAATACACTATTCTATCAATTATAAATTTATACTAGTATTCTACATCGTTAATTCTGAACTAAAGTCGTACAGTTATAACACTACTTCTAAATTTAGTTTGTCATCATTCTGATAGGTGAATCGCTAACTTTCATGCACTCATATCTGACGCCAACTCTTAGGAGATATTTTTGCATTTAAGTCCCTTTACAGCTTCAGCCCATGTAAATTTCGGTTGACCCCTACCTCTTCTCGTGTTTTCGACGCGGCCTAAAGCTCAACTACGTACCGGTGCATCAGAAGGCCTCCGCTGGATATGCTCATACCATCTCAAACGATGTTGAACAAGTTTCTCTTCAATCGATGCAATCCCGACCTTGTCACGTATATCGTCATTTCTAATGCGATCTCTTCTTGTATGTCCACTTATCCACCGTAACATACGCATCTTTGCCACGCTTATTTGTATGTGTTGTCCTTTAGTAACCCAACATTCTGCTTCATACAACACTGCGGGTCTGATCGCTGTCCTATAGAACTTGCCTTTCAACTTTTGTGGGATCTTCTTGTCGCGTAGGATGCCAGATGTTTGTCGTCGTTTTATCCAACCCACTTTTATTCTATGACTAACATCTTCATCAATCTCATCACCACTCCGTAGCATCGATCACAAATACTGAAAGGTGTTTTTCTAAGCACTACTTGTCCATCTAGACTGACATCTCCATCTTCTAATCGAACGCTACTGAACTTGCACTTCATATACTCGGTCTTAGTCTTACTAAGTCTAAAACTTTTGAATTCTAAAGTCTTCATCCACAACTCTAATTTTCTATACACATCTACCTTACTTTTGTCAATTAGGACAACATCATCTGTAAAAAGCATGCACTAAGAAATATCGTCTTGTATATCTTTCGTGATCATCGATCACTGAAACTCAAATTATTAAACTTTTAAATCTCTCAAAATTTATTAATCAAGAGTTTAAATGTTGATCAATATAGTTATGATATAAGTCGGTTGTCACCATATCACATTTATTTAATAGTATCACGAGTAGGACGATGTGTCATATTAGTTTTGCCTTAATTTTCAATTAGCTTTTGATTTTGATATGCATAAGACTAATGGAGGCAGTAGAGGTCACTAAAGATAGCGACTTCAGGTGTATTTTTGTTAATGACACGGGGTTATAAACAAATATTGAAGCTACAACGTTTATTATTATTTTTTACTGTAATTTGTGAACAGTGAAGCTAGAGCCTTCTTCACAAATTTCTCTTTGGTAACTGCAGCCATTTTTACCATGTCAGGGCCAACAAAGTCTTCAGGCATTAAAAAAAGTAGAACAGATTAATTATTCGCATTCGCTCGCTTTAAATTACATAATTACATTGTTGTAAGTTGTAACACACTAACATGTGTTTTTTTTTTCAGACACACGTGACAGACAGCTATATGTTTGTACGAGAGATGCCGTCATTAATTTGGAGTGGGGTTGAATAATTTTTCATCCAGAGGAGAGGAGAAAGAAAAAGAATCAACACCATTTGTCCATTTCCCAAGTTTGGCGTACAGACGTACAGTTTTGTCATTTATTTTGACCAGGGAAAGGTATGATTTCTGATTAGTCATCACATCTTTTTGCGGTACAATGAAGATTGCTTTTTCTGAAATATTTGAGAAACGGAGAGTACTACTCGATGATATTTTGGAATTCTTTTTTCGCAACTCTGACAAATAAAAATTACTACTGTAACCCTGGTTTAGAAACTTTAACATCAATGATTTTATTTTCTGAACGTTGGTGTCCAAATATTCATTGAAAACGCATGCGACCATAGATGAAGACCAAGATGAAGGAAGAAAAGTTAATAAGCTGTGAACGCAAGAAAAACTGTTTAAACACACTGTCTAAACGCTAGTGTTCATATAATTTATAGTTTCTTTCTCGAAATCTAAACTTCTGAACGCAACCGTTCAAATAGCTGATATTTATCGAAACCTGAATCCGTTTAACATATCAACCCTTCCCAAATTAAATCGTGAATCGACGCTATTTCTCGATTCTATTTCTCTCTTGTCTCTTCTTCTCTCTTTGAAATGAAACCTCCTCTCTATCTCTCTCTCTCCTTGCTCGATGTAATCGACTAATCGACAGATCGAAGGAAGTCCAGCCCTCGTCTATGTGCATTCTCTAGAGAAACTCATTTGTACAATACGCTTCGTTGTTGCCTTCCAGCCCGGCGTCCAAACCCTAGACATGCATCTAGATAAAAGATAAGGTTATATTCTTTACTTTTACACATTTGAGTAATTATGTTGATTCTTCTCTTGATTAAGACTATTTTCATTGATTAATGAAACTCTAGATTTGATTTATCGAAAATTTGAAATTTGAAAATTAATTTATTGTTAAGTGTTGGTGTTTTATTGTTAAGTTCTTTTCTGTACAAGAGGTTGGGAATGAGCACGAGATAGTAGAACAAAATCTCCTCCGCCTCAAGAGACAATAATTACATTGCATCCAGAGCACGAGCACCGCTTGAAATCATTAATAGATGGTACGCCTATGGATCAGTTGGTGGTTCGTCATGGGTACCACATGCCACCTTGGGATGCAAGGTATGAACCTTATGTACTGCAAGCGTGGTTTCTAGGTGTGCAACAGATAATCCAATCCATTATGTTAGGATTGCCCATACACAGTTTACTAGTCTATGGGATTACGAACATGCAAGTAGTGAGAGATTATCTGGGTAAGGCCCCCGTTGGCAAGGCAATGGCTAACAAAGTTGCCTTGTCGTTGACTTGGTTAAGAGAGAACTTTAGTGACCTAGACGAGGACGCCACTAAGCAACAAGTCCAAGAATATGCACATGCTTGTTTGTTATTTTTGATAGGATGTTGTTTGTTGATTTGACCGGTGATTCATGTTAGTTTGTAATAATCTAGAAGTCAATAATACGATAAATTATCATAAAGTTTTGTTAATAAATTGAGTGATTAATAAACTGTCGTTTTGTTATCTTGAGTATTATTGAATTTATGGATCATTCATTTATCTAACTAGAATTAATAACTGAAATTGTGAAACTTCATAATATAGATGATATATACTCTTAAAAGTTTCTAACCAAGATAATTAGCAGGAACATTAATTTACCGTTACAAGGTTAGAATGTGGATTAAAATATGATTAAGTTTTACAGACCATAAACATGAGATGTCATTTTAATCACATAAATACATGTTCCAGGAACATGGTATTTGACAGACCTCGAATGAAACATTAAATGAAAATGTGTACGTGTCATTAATGTTTTCATTCAATGTTAAGTTCTAAAATATGAGGTATTCATCTTTCCTACTAAGAGATGTGTATGTGTGATTGTTATTTTAACGTTGTCGGTAAAACGCAGTCATAATGGTAGCTTTTCGATATACTTAGCTTAGCTGAGGTAGTGATGGTTTACCAAAAGTATTGTTGTCCCTCGTATCTCTATACGAGTTACAGTATCACTAGGCTCCTTGATAGAGTAGGATTATCTGCATGTAGTATAATTACAAAAGTAATTATATTTGATAAATATACTCAAGATTGGAAAAAGATTAAGTTTGCAAGGATGACACACACCTACCTTGAAACTGATATGATACAGCGAGACAAAAGAATTAACACGACTAAAATAGTTTACTAAATCATGGTATTATATAGTACAACATCATCTGTGTAATTGGATGGTAAAAGTGTAGATATCAGATCCCTCTTATGATTATAGAAGTTAAAATGATTTTAATTCTATTTACCAACATAACACAGATCCTATTGGGTCACACCGTATATGAGCTAATCAGAAAATCTTACTGATTAATTATAAATTGATTATAATTAATATTAAGATGGTTATAATTAAGTATGCATGATATAATTAAATTATAAATGTCATATAAGATGACAAGCAAAAACAACGATTCATTTATAAGCGTATTCGATGCGTTGTATAAAACCATATTGAAAACAAACCGAAACCGAACACTAAGAAATATAATTGTTTAGAACAATTATATATATTTAATTTATATTTTAAATATTAATTATGGTTAGAATTTGGGATGACAATCATTATCAAATTAAAGTCTTAA
>CAXKVX010003645.1:0-23585 GCA_964058865.1 Eleocharis quinqueflora | reverse complement strand
GGAAGAAATTTACAATCTATAACAAAGCCGATTATTTCTTCTATATTACAACTTATATATTACCCATATAGTTTGCTAAATAATTCCTTATCCTCAGTACTGCATTTTTTGTTTCAGAATTTAGTGGATTATAGTATGTTTGTCCTTGGTAGAATTGGGAATAAGTTTCAAAACCTTCCTATGCTTTCTTTTGCGGTCGTGGATTGTGGACAAACAAGTGTTTCAGCTACATTCTTGAATAATTGTCTTTAGTTTTACTCTTTGACATAATATATTCATCTAATGATTTTAAACAATCTTTTTCCAGATGGACATTATATCAAGTCTGTTAAGTGGAAGACTAGTTAGGGAAAAAGTTGGTCCGGCTGTACAGAGTGCAGTTCAGAGTCAGGTACTGATCCTTAATCATTTGATCTATTGCAAGTGTGCTGCTTAGATTAAACAAGTATTTATGAAGTTGTGTATGTTTTTAGTTCATTTTTAGAGTTACCCCGTACTTTTGCAAACAACAGCAAACACTCTTGTTGTCTAATCATGAGAGATGCACCTTAAACAAGTGGCAAAGTAAAATCAGCTAAATTGAACCAAATAATACTTTTGTTTCAATACAAATTTGAAAATGAAGAGTCCTCATTGTTTATAGAAAATTTTGGGGCATTTGCAAACTTGTTCTTTTCATGTTGTACTATTAGGATCTGGAATCACAATCTGTCCCCATTAGCCTTTATCATTGTATGACATTAAATTGCATAATCTCACATTAAATTCCGAATGCCTGTTGTTCACAGTACCCATTTGATTTTTTATATTTTTGGTAATTGTCCTAAAAAAATATGAACCCTTGCTTTCAATGCAAATATATAGCAACCAGAAAATCCATCTTTTGTGTCACTACAAGATAATCAACTAGCATGCATCCTTTTTGCAAGATTAGTATCTATTATGCTCCTAGCATTAGAGGAAATACCATTTCTGCCCCTCTAATTTAATCACAATATACCCAATCTTACACTCAATTGTCCCTCAGCTGTTTTGTGATAAATAGTGGACAGGAGGACATTGTGGATAACATGGGGGAAAATGAAGTATTTCAATTATAGTTTATTGGTATGAGTTTACAATTCTTTACAATTCTAAATTAACAGTTGCTATATATTAAATTGTGTCAGATGAGTGCCATAAGTTCGCCTTTCATGGAGGTGCCCGATTTCTTCGACACAGGAAGCATCAGGGGACTACCAAAAGCTTCGATCGAAAAATTACCGAAAATTGAGATTACCAATAGTACCGATCTGACAGGAGAGACAATGTGCTGCTCTGTTTGTCTCCAGGTTTGTCTTACTATCCGAAGTTTAACACCATAAAGATCATGCAGCTATTCTGAAACAAGAATGTGTCCTTGGAAAAAAATTTCTTCATTGTAACATACTTGAAAATAATACTCCTCATTGTAAAATTTATTTTTTTTTGCCTTGGAAAAAAATGTTCTTCACTGTAACATGAAAATTTTGTAAATACAGACTCCTTAAATGGACTAAAAATGCCCAACTTACAACAGAAAAGATGTTTGGACATTATTGTTTCCCAGAGTTTGGGCAACTGACACCAAATAGTATTATCTGTTTTGAGATAGTGCCTCCAGTAGTATTATTGACTGCATTCACTGGTTCTGAAGTTCCAGTTGAGGTGTATCTCCCAAGTCTTAATAAGCAACATTAAATTTCAAGATCACTACAAAACAGATATCACAATTCACAAGTGACTACACTTGCTAAAGTCTATTAATCAAGGGTTGCTCAAAAAGATATCTAGTAGGTCTCAATAATTAGTATCAGTGTGCGAAACCTTTACTACTCTTTATTCATAACAGATATACATCTTGCAGGATTTTAGGATTGGAGATGTAGCTCGGGAACTGCCGAGTTGCAGACACACATTTCATCTGCCTTGCATCGATACCTGGTTGTTACGGCATGGCTCATGCCCCTTGTGTAGAAGGGACATTTAGGTAGCATTTCTAATGTAAATGTAACTTATGAGAGGCAAACTAAGAAGAGGATGCCAGATGTATTAGCTATAAGAAAGTCGATCATCTGGACCCTTGGATATAGTTCTTATATATAGGTTTTTTTTCTATGAATATTTAGCCCTTTTGGTTGGGTTCTTCGCCTTGTTGGACTTGTGATCTTAATTTTAAAAACAAGCAGTTCGATTTTGGTAACAGAGCAGCAATTAGATGCTTTCTTTCAAACATACTTGTCATCTTCTATTTTTCCCCTTATCTTGTTTGACACAATTTGTTTTATTAAATAAAGATTAAGGTCTTCCAACTTTAAATATTGATATTTAGAGTGAGCCTGTTATGTTATGGGCATAAAATTTAAAAATACAAATCAATTATCATTATTGATTGTCATCGATAATTATGCAATTAAGTTGATTTTATCATCAATAATAGTGTAATCAAATTAATTTTGATTCATAGTAAAATTTTCCAAATATTTATAAAAGAATCCTCGTTTGAATTCTAAACATACAAATCTTTTTCACATCCAAAATATTATTTTAGCCACTAAATCAAAACAATTTTTTTTCTCAACAAAAATTAAGTGTGATAAACCCTTATGTTTAGGCATTAATTTTATTAATTTATTTGCTTTAAAACGAGCTACCGTAAAGAAAGGGTCAACATAATCTTCCCACTTTGCATTTCGAATAGAAGCAATAAATGCAGCAGAATGAACATAAGGAATTCCTTTTACTTGCCATGCTCGGCAAGTCATGCACTCATTCTCTTTTAAATTCACGTTCCAGAGTAACCCTTTGTATTCCACCTCAGCACAAAAATATGTACTCCTATGTACTTGATATGCTCCCAAATCCTAGAAAGAAAATATTAGTGCATGACCTAAATTATCTGAAAATAAGATTTATTGGAAATAAGAAAATAATACTCGAGAGATATTTCTTATGTATTCATCCACCTTAGGAACCAATAGGCCTTTCCAATTCTTAGCAATTCTTCTTCTTTCATTAAATCTCACCATGATTTTTCTTCGAATTGAATTGAGCAAATCCAAAACTGGCTTGTGCCTTGCTTCAGATACCCACACATTGAATGTCTCAGATGTGTTGTTCGTGAGATAATCACACTTAGATGTTGTCCCAAATTGACTTCTACTCCATAATTTGCTATGTTGCTCCTCTAGATATATTATGGCAGCAGGACATGACTCAGAAATCTCAGTAATGATGCTTTGAAATCGATTCGGAGAGTATGTCCTCGTGGCAGCCCATAGACCAAACTTGAACAGATCCCCTCCAAAGTATTTCTTAAAATTGCTAAATAAGTGTCTCATGCATTCTCTGTGTTCTGCAAATGGATACACCTTTTCAACAGCTTGTACTAATCCTTTTTGCATATCTGATGAGATGACGAGGCCATTTGGCATACCTATCGCTTGATGCAAAGAGCTTAAGAACCACTCCCATGACTTCTCACTCTCATTCTCCATAACAGCAAAAGCTACCGAAAACATCTAATTATTTCCATCAACAGCAGTGGCAAGAACACCCTTCCATTTTCCTTTTAGGTGACATGCATCAATTCCGATGTATGACCTACAACCAACCAAAAACCCAACTGTACAAGCTCTTAGTGCAATAAAGAACCACTGAAAATGTCTGCAACGTCCTATTGATTCCATTCTTTTCACTTTTTTCCAATAACAGTTACTGGTTCAATTTCAAATTCAACAAAACTACCAGAATTTGTACTCAATAGTACCTCCTTAAATGCCCCAATTTGCATGAATGAATCATCCCATTTGCCATATATCTCTTCCATTGCTAGTTTTTTTCCATTCCAAACTCTAAGGTACGGTAGTTGAATTTCAAATTGTTTTTCAAGCTTTCTTTTCAAAACTTTAGCTGGGGTATCTCCTTCGCTCCTTAGATCATCAATAATTATCTCAGCTATGCACCCTTTAATTGCATGTTTGTTTCCAGACTTGTTAACACCGCTGCATATATGCTTAGGTTGCAAGGTTTTCACTGCAAAGGTTATACCATCTTTCACAATTGAGGCATGAACTCTCCAGGAACACTCCTTTTTTGAACACCTCGCTGTAACACGTGTACAATCACTCTTCTCCAATGCATACTCAAAATCATGTGTTATAGCATAGTGATTAAGAGCTCATCTAAAAGCTGTTGCATGAGGATATTGCGCACCAACTTCAATAACAGATTTATCTTTGTCGTACGAGTAAAAGTCTCCTTCATACCAAGAACTTATATCTATCTCATCATCACTACTCAAAAGATTGTGTTCTTCATCATCGATACTGTATAGGCTATGATAACTTTCCTCACTGAGACAATAGTCAGATCCTTCTTCATAATTTAGATAAGGTTCTTTTTCTGTCTCTGCATTCTCTAATAAAGTACCATCTTGGACTCCTAAATTCTTCTTTTGAGAATCACATATGATACCTGATTCCTCTGTTGTCACGTAAACCACCACTTCCTTCTCCTCCTTGTACATTTGAAGCATCATTAAGTAGCTCCCATCATTATTCAATTTGACGAACGATTGAGAATCAGAGTTCTTGTTCATGAAGTACAATATTGATGTGAAGGTTTCTTTCCAGTGATATATTCTGCTAACTTCTTTTATTAATTCAAAGAATTGGTAGCTTACCGGGTTCAAATAAAGAGTTCTTTGCCTGCCAAGACAGTACTTCTGTTTGGTTCCATTATTGATAGGCTTAAAATATCCATCATACTTCACCTTCAATTTGTAGCCGCGAAGGAAACTATTTATGCTGCATGCATTTATTTGCTAAAAACAATAGTTAAGGACTTTTATGATGCAGAAAATCAACAATTTCAATGGTTAAGGACTTTTATGATGCAGAAAATCGACAATTTAGTCACTGAAAGCTAATTAATTTTTCATTTGTACATGATTCTCATTCTCCAAATCTGTAACCATATGATAATGTTATATGTAACTAAGCACACGAGTATCAGAGTATGAAATATGAGACTTTTATTTCATTTGTACATCACTTATGCCATCTGATTCATTTGTTATGATTCTTTTAAAAAAAATCGTAATTTTAAAGTTTTTCAAAAATATAAGTGAAGTTCCCCCACACCGAGACATTAATTTGGTCACTTGCATACGAAACGAGTAAATATAATCCGTTGGATTAACAGCAGCCAGCCAACGAGACATTAATAAACAAAAATCTTTCTGCACCTGGACTACTTCTCTTAACAATTTCCTTCTCACTGACATCTTGGTCCACTCAACAAAATCGACATAAAATCGTTCAATACGAGTATACGACTATGCTCTGAGAATAAAGGATATAATGTACTGCAGTTGTCTTTTCGACTATTCCCAGCCGGCCATAGACCTTCCGAAAAGAAAGAAAGGTTTTTTCGATCGTAGCAAAGTTACAGTAGTTACTGACACTGTGGCCCCACAGAGTGGTCAATTCAATTTTCAAATTTTCAACAACTGATCACCAATTAATCGCCTCTAGCTCTAGTGCAAGCCAGTGCGGGTGAGTGTGGCAAGAAGAAGGTTTTTGGTGCGCAACAATGGCGAGCGAAATGAAACCAGCGGCTTTGGTTGAAATCACACCTCTAAACCCGGAGACACCGCGAAAAGCGACCGAGGATGTGGGAAAGAAGAGAGCGAGGGCACCTTCATTGATGAGATCCGAACCGATGGAGAAAACTCCGTCGGATTACGAGAAGATCAGAGCGGAAACGATCAAGGCAAACATGGAGAAAATGCGGAAGCTAGGCCTCCTCAGTCTCTCTCGCGACGTTAACAGTGCTTTCAGTGCCCCTAACTCGAGCACAAACCACAAAAGGCGGCGGGTGCTTATGCCAAGCGATGGATCGGAGAAGAAGGTTGATCTCACCTCACCGTTGCCTCCGAGGCGCTCACGGAGGTTTGCATTTCTTCGTTTTATACTGTCGTCGTGGGTCGTGGCTCTAAAACAAAAGTCTTAACCATGCACACGATAGTAAACAAGTTAATGAACAAAGAATAGTTGTAAACTGTACTGGACTTTGGGAGAATATATATCGCTATCATTTGAAAATATTGTGATATTACAAACCCGAGGAAAATGAAGTATATTAGACTACGAAAGATATATTTGCCCAAATTAGGTAAATAGAGGCTCGAGGACTCTTTAGTGATGCTTATTACAGGACAAAATTGCTTCCATAGAACAGCGTTTCATTTCTTGTTTTATAAAAGGCTGGCAAATGCGGCACCAGTTGACTACAAAGAAACCGGTGATCTGTCCAAAACCGATACAACTCTGATCAGGGACGGTAGTAGAGAGGAATTTTACACTGAAGATCATGAGAAATTGCTCGGTTCATGTGAGTTGCCTTGGACTCTATTTGTAGATGGATTCAACAAAGATGGTGTGCGCATATATGATCAAGTTAAAGGGAAAACTTGCCACCAATGCAGGTACATATGTTTCTTTTTTCTTCAACTCAGTATATGTTGTGGGGGTTGAGAATTGAGATGTGCGAAATTACAATTTGAGTGAGTTTTTTTGTAACAAAATTGATACTTCATTGGTGAACCTTTGATGAAATGTTACCATAGTGAAGTTGTACCAGTTTGAAGGCGAAACAATATAGGCCGCATGCTTTCTGTAATTGTAGAACATTACAGCTTTTATGTTTTTGTTTTACTACATTGTAACTATCGTGATCATGTTTTTGTTTTACTACTTAGTATCGTGATCATTTTGTATACCTTTTGTGGTTTCTTTTATTGCAATGTTTAATTTCTAACTGGTAGAATTTATAGTTCTCTTAATTAGTAGGGGAGCACCCTACCATTGGTATAATTTATAGTATTTTGCTGCTTGCCAACATTGTGTCTTGTGGTATACTTGGCAGCATATAGTTCTTTCAGTACTGAAAATGTTGTAATAAATGGGTCGGTAACAATGTGAGATAGTAGATAGTATTTGGCACCGAACCATCAATAGTGGTATCGGTGCAGTAAAGGAGAACAGGGATACAGGGGCTTGCTAGATGTCAGCAGCTAGATTTATGTTTGTCGTCTGTTTTGTAATTAGTTTCTTTTTAACAAAAAGGATGTGGTAGGGTGCTCCCCTGCTTATTTAAAAAATAAAACGATCTGTGCAATTTGTGCTTAGTGAATCCCCAATTATTGACAACTTTATTAAGAGAAATTTTGTTTTTTGAAAATATTTAATTTCAGGCAGAAAACTTTGGGCTATCGAACCAGCTGTTGCAGATGTCAGGCTCTGCACGGCCAATTCTGTGGAGACTGTCTTTACATGAGGTACTAGTTAACTTTCTGTGCAGACGAGTGGAGTAGCTTAGCTTATCAACATTGTTTGGTTTAATGTTGGCCATTCTACTCATTTTCTTTTATTTTGTTTATCTGGCTATTTTTTAACCGGCTTATTACAAGTATCTGTCATATATATATTATTATATTTTGATCATATTCCATTGTTGATGTAATACAGATACGGTGAAAATGTTCTAGAAGCAATTAAAAATCCCGAGTGGATTTGTCCAGTTTGTAGGGGCATTTGCAATTGCAGCTTTTGTAGGCTCAAAAAAGGATGGAACCCCACTGGAACTCTCTATAAGAAGGTAACATCTTTCTTTTCCTTTTACTTGTAAGAAATTGAGTCCCTTGCAGAACTAGTAGTTTGTGTACCACAGAAAACACTGGTTGTAAATATCATACATTCCCGCAAAGAAGCTTCCAGTGTGATGCCAAGGACAAGAACCCATAATTTACAGAAACGGGTTGGTAGTAATAGAAATATGTGCTTACTGGAATGCAAATATGGTCCTGTTGTTTTACCTAATGAATGTTTAACTTCACTGATTCATAAGACAAGGAGAGAAGAGATCTGTTTGGATTTTTTTTTTAACAAGAGCAAAATCTTATGTACCTCAACCTATGGACCCTGCAAGACAGATTTTATGAATACACCCTACAAGATCAGCAAAATATCACAAATCCATATGGAATATATATAAACTATTGCCATTTATTCCATGAATCTCTTTCAGTTTATTCTGCATCAACAGTATTTGCTCGGTTGGTAATGACATATTCGGGCAAGAATTGGCATCTTGACAATGACATCTTAATTAGGATCCCAAATGGATCACTCGTGATGATTTGGGCTACCTTCTTTTATAGTAACTACATATTTGTAGAAGGATTGTTGTCTTGATAAATGATATAATTAACATCCCAATAGGGTCTTAAATGTATCTCTCCTCATGATTTGACTACCTTTATTCGGGTATTCAAGATATTTGAGACCTTGTAGGGACTTGCATACGTTGAGATTTGGTAGGGGACGTCACTTTCCATTTTTAAGAGTTTGTATATGAATATGATTTATTGATTTTCATAGAAATCTTCTTTGTAGGATAGTTTATTGAAGTTTCTCTTTTAAAGTATTCTCATCTTCGACAAATTTCTTTTATTTGCAAATGTAGGTTGTGAAACTTGGGTACAAATCAGTGGCACATTATTTGATCCAAACTCGCCGTAAGCCTGCAAACTCAGGTGAGACACCTGAAAATGCATCTGCCATGTCAGACAACACAGAAGTTGTAAACGGAAACCAGCCAAAACCTGAAAACATACCAGAGAAAAGTGATGACAGCATAAGAGTGGTTAGTTCAGATGTGGGTGGTGCTCCTGATGATGAAGAAAGCACGGAAAAGCGCTGTCAGGTTAAGAGACACACGGAAGAGGGGCATTCTGGTAATTTTTCATTTGGCTCCATTGCCAGCAGGCTTAGGAGTCGTCAGAAGAAAGCATGAGCATGGACTGGTAAAATGTGGATGTTTTGTAGCGTGCATTCCAATCTACAATGTAACTTGGTACTAGGTTCCTTTTGTGGCACTAGAAGATGGTTTTGGAGTAATATTTCTTGACTAACAATTAAGGGTGAAATAGACAACCAGTATTTCTTGATGCCAAAGTCTTAGCTCTGAACAAGCTGTCTGAAACTGACATATTTGTTCGCAACTCTTCATAGAATTTGACAATTAGAGGACATACCAATTCTGCAAGACTGATGGAAATGCCAAACTGTTGTTAAGTGCAATGTTTACAACCATCTGCAAGACTGATGAAAAATTGCGGTGAAGATGATGATTTCAGCATTCAGAAATCAATATGCAAGTGCATTCACTTCTATAGGAAACATATTTGATCTAAAATAGTGCCATTAGTATAACATCTTTTTTATTTTAAAAATATGAGATAATATACTGGTTTAAAGACACTAATCCTTATTAAGACTGAGAAACAGCCTAACACAATTCACCTTGTGTTTCTTGGTGTAATTGTTTTTTATAACGAGAGAATAATTGGGAAAAATGTTCCAGGTGTTGAACTCAAATCTTCTGTACTTAAATTCGGCAATTGGAATAGTTCTTGTTCTTCTGGCGAAACCAAAGTGACATGTTTTGTCACGACATGTGTAACCAAAGTGGCATACTTGTTCCATTAATAAATAAATAAATTTGGCATACTGATATGGTGGCCGGTCATAGGAGCTAGCATGGATATTGAATCAAGAATAAAATCTTACGAGTTTGATGGATGACGAAAAAGGTTAAGATTTGAAATAGTTCAAAGACTACAGTTAAAGCGATTTGGAATATCTCTCAGACTACTGTTAAGTGTGAGGATGGAGACCTTTTGAAAAAAAAAAGTACATATGAGAAAGTTTTCTGTTCAGTGTATTTTTGCTTTTGCCGACGTGAATTACTGTTTCAAAGTAAGCATACAAGTAAACGATTATATATATAAAATTCGTCTAACATACTATTTTTTCCCAAAACTGAAAACATACTTTTAATTTTTTTTAAATTTTTTGAATTTCTGAACGGATCCACGAGTCCACGGGCGGGTCGGCCACAGATCCAAACGGGCATGGGTATACACGAGTCTGCAGGATTTGGGGCCAACCCGACATGTGCTAGATCCGTGGATCCGAGATCCACGGGTCAAGTCGGATCTGAGCACGGGCACGAGCACGAGCGGGTCCACGGGCTGGTAGACCCTTCCGAATTTTTTTGAAACTCTAGCAGAAACAAATCCACCGTACAGTAGATTTTCTATCGTGCTTCAATCTTAATTTTACGCCACAATTGTACTTTCACTTGTTATGACTATGTATAGATATATATTTTCAGTTATGACTATGCATAGAAAAATATTTCAGTCATGACTTAATGTGACCATAAATTTTTTAATTAATTAATTTAATTTAAAATAAAATTTTCATTCCATTAAGAAAATTGTACGCTTTGATGCATCAATTTGTCTCAAGCATGAATTATATTAATTAATTAATTTATTATTGTATTAATAAATACATCGAAGAGTATAGTCGAAATTATTTTACTTCATATGGTTATAATTGAAAATATCTTTTTATACATAACCACAACCGCTAATAGTTTTGAATGGTGGAATAAAGGAATTGGAGGCACGGTAGAAAATCTATCGTGCATGAGTTTGTTTCTGTCATACGTAGATTTTTCACCGCTCTGACTATTGAATCGAAAAAATCAAACAACTTCGCTATTTTTTCGCAAACTTTTTCATAATTACCAAAAAAAAAATGCTTTATATATGGGCAGTCGTATTAAATTTAATTTTGACGACTGTAGTTTGTTTGATGCAAAAATGTATTATTATAATATTATTTGTAAATTATGTGGTAATATATAAGGTTATTTAGAGCTGCATAAGGTTATGGGTTGGCCAACTATCCTGACTCACTCTTTTAACACTGTCTCATTAGTAAACATGCGATAGTTGCAATCTAGTGTTTGCGAAAAATCCGACAGCATTTCCCCCTAGCTCCCCGAATACGTCGACGCACACTTGCATGTACGCACGTAGTCGTGAGAACAATTGGGGAAATGCCTAACTGAATTCTCCGCAAACACCAGATTGCAAATATAATATGTCCACTAATCTTAAATGAGACAAAGTGTTCAAAAAGCAGTCTCATACGGGGGACTATTCGAAATTAATCTCTATTGGATTAATCTTAAACGGGTACCGACCTAAATTATTTTTTGTTCCGATATTTTGATCATATATGACAATACTTACATCGGTACATTAATTGGACTATATATGAATGTGTATATCAAACATGTTTATTGTTTATCGGTACATTAATTGGACTTAGAGTTGTGCTAAAACCTGGGCGGGTCGACCCGCCCGTGGTCCGACCCATATCCATGCTCGGGTAAAAAAATTCGAAAAAAAAAATCGGCAGAAAAATTAATTTAAAAAAATAAAATACGGCGGGGACCCGTGCTCGACCCGTCTGGACCAGTGCCACCCGACCCGCCCAGGTTTATCACGGGTCGGTTTGACCCTTTCCACTGCGAACCCGTGCTTACCCGATCCGTGATACCCGTGGATCCGTCCGGATTAAATCCACAGATACCCAACCCGACCTGTATGTAGAACCCTAATTGGACTATATATGAAAGATATTATAGTGACCAGATTTATTTTTATATGATATTTTATACAGCTCTATTTAATTCACAACTTCTGATGAGAATGGAGCATACAACATTTATACAAGTTTTTCAATTATTAAGAATCAATTATTTGTCTAGTGATCAAGAGCAAAGCAACCGACGAATTTTATGTCGTTTAAATTGTGAATTTTGTCCAAATATAAGTATTAAATTGTGAATTTTGTGCTGTTGAAAAATATCGGAACAGATAATTAGAATTTTATATTTCATGATATATGTACACAACGTGTCGAAATTTCTATATATTTTTATATGGATACAAAAATAATAAAATATCTTCATCCTTCACGTTCCCCTATCATTTCACAATTGGCATTAAAACAACTTTGAGATCTGACCATCCGCAGTTTGTTATAAATTAAAGGCTGACGCGATGTTGCAAATTGATCAAGTGGGTTAAAATCATATCTATCCTTTCATAAAAGATAACTTCTTGACTTGAATTAAAAAACGAAAGAAAATAAGTAGCTTCATTTATTTCTTTTTTACTTTTTTTTTATTAATTGTTCGTAAGCTTACGACATACCCCCACAAACAAAACAGAAAACAAATTTAAAAAAAATCTTCCTTAAAGTAATCCTACCGAGATTTGAACCTCAGACCTTCTCATGAAAAACTCATGTCTCAACGCTACACTAATTGAGCTTGAATTCCAAAAGAGATTTCTTTTCATTACCTCAACATTTCAAGCTGATTTCTTGGTGAAGTTAAAAAGGAGGCATCGCCATCTCATGCTACACTTTCCTATCAACTTGATTTTGCAAAAGAATATACATTCTCAAAATTGGAAGGAACTAAACACCCCAACTTTACATGAGGATTTTTTGTATCTTTGTTGTGTAATATATTAGGTGCCACACGTTACTATAAAATTCTTTTAATATAAATATTACGAATAAAGTTTTAATTTTTTTTTACAATATATCTGCACAAACTTCATAACCCTTTCAGTTCGCTCAACTAAATTTTTGAGTAAATAAATTTAAATAGACCAAATTAAGTATAGTCAGTAAAATTGATCTCTAATTATAGTTTAGAGCAAGCCAGCAAAAAAATATATATTCATGTTGATGTAGCAATCATGAAAAAAAATTTGTGTGCAATTTTGTCATTTAAAATTTTATTTATAAACAGTAATCTAATCAAAATGGTAGTAAACCTATGTTGCACGGGTGCGGGTGCGAGTATCGTATCCGATACGATGCGGGTGCGGGGATACGTCATTTTAAAAAAAACTAGGATACGGGAGTATATATAGAATAATAAAAAAAATCACATTATATATTAAAATGCTTGATTTTGTTTACATTCAACTACCACTATAGATGCATGTTATCCAGTATTTTGTTCTGAAATAATAATATATATTGCTATGTAGGTTTTAGAAGTAATTAATATTAAATTAAGTTTGTTTTGTAAGAATTCAAGATACTGCTATAATTTAGTATATTTTACTGTATAAATCAAGAGATATAATATCCTAGATGATAAGCCAAGATTATAAAGCTCTTTCTTAGCTTTCCAACGCACTTTGAATCAGCTTAATCGGAGTTCGGATGAAGAACTTATGACTAAAATACTGACCGTTGCGTACTGAAACGTATCCCAGCCGTATCCCAGCCGTATCCCAGCCGTATCCTGCCGTATCCGAGCCGTATCCTGTCGTATCCTGTCGTATCCCAATATTAAAATAATGCGATACGCCACGTGGAGTATCCGGTGCGTATCGCACCCGTATCGCACGCGAATCCGCGTCGGATACGTATCCGATACGCGGTGCGGCATGATTTCGGAGTATCCGGGCAACCTAGTAGTAAACATATATTCATGACCAGCAAATTTTTCAGACCGACTCTTGTTTCCATTACCTCCATCAGGATGTCTATCTTTTGAATATGGCTTGGGAGCAGGGGCGGATCCAGGATTCTCGCCAGGTGATTCAAGATTTACGGATTTTTTAAGGGGAGTTCGAAATGATGGTTGTTTTTAGAAAAAAATTATTTTACATGGTCATTTATGCAAAAAAAATTCAAATACATGATCATTTTTTAAAAAAAATTTCAGAAGGGTTCAGCTCCACCACTGCTTAGGAGGTTCTTAGCATCCTGTGATAATATTAAATTAAAATTAAGATACCAGAATGTGAACAAACTAATAATTTGCATAGCTAGCCCTCTTATTAATTCAGGTGTTTTGTTAGTAAAACATAAGTTATTCCTTTTTAACTAAATAATTCATATTACAACGTTCTAATTAATTCTACAAGTAAGACATTTTTCAAAGATATCATAGCATATATTTGCCATAAGTCTTCTGAAGTGGTACCATAAAAATCAAAATTGTTATGGCTTCATGTCCATTGCCATATATTTCTAGCAAAAATACAGTCTACAAACAAGTGATCAATATGTTCTTCTTGATCACATAACATGCATTGTACATTGGCCCATCTTTTTTCTAAGAGTTATCGTAGTATTTATTCTTTTTCTTCTAAAAAGCCAAATAAATACTTAATCTTTAGTTATAATTTTGATTTCCAAACTACATCATAAGTTGTGTTTTTCAATTCCCGATAGTCAAGCCATAAAAATGCAACTGGATTCGTTCAGTCAGCATCGATGAGCGTAGCGATCCGCGTCGATGAACGTAACGACATTAAAATTCGTTTTCAGTGGAACGTCATGTCAATTATATGCATAATAACAAAAACAACATGCGTTACAACAAAAACAACATGCAAACTGAACTGAACTAAACATGTCATGTTGAAATTAATGAAGGAATCAATAAAACGATCGATATCAGCTCCCTTAAATCTTTTCTATTAACTCATTCCAATTTCATTTGGATAAATTTTCCAATGTAAAATTTGGTCTTTATTTTCGAATCAAATCTCTTGGAACTGTAACCCATGCTTCCTTTCTGGCCTTCATTCGCAATCGCAATTCTCGGATCATATTTTGAAAGCCTAAAAGTTTCCGTTTTTCTTGTTTTTCGTATGTTTATAAAATTTTATTTATTGAACGGTGCTTATGATTTTTTCCCCAACTGAAGATCTTTCCATGTATTAGAGTAAACACGGAGGAACAAAAAAAGAAAGCAAAAGGGAGCGTTGGTTTGGTTCAATTTGAACAACTATATTTTTGCAACCTCACCAGGTCTCGCGAATCCCAGCAAAAGAGAAGTACTTGGAATTTCAAATTGATATAAACAAAAGATAAGATAATTTAAAGAGTTTTGAGATGGAAATTTTCAAAAAATATAATTTAAAGATTTTGAAGTGACTTAGAAACCAAATTAATTCCCAAATTATATTGATGGGACCTGCATGGTGAAGATCATTAGGACAAGTCATTTGTCGTCAAGTCCACGTCTTAAAGGATCTTCTGATGAAACCTTATCATTATCATACTTTGTCGTTTGTATTAATTAAATTACGTCTTTATTGCTAGTACGACAAAGGTAACATTCAAGTACTGAAATTCTGAAGAAGAATCGAATCTAGAGGATCTACGAAAGGATCGGATAAGAATCAAGTTTAAAAACGGCTTAATAGAGGCCGAGTAATAAAGACTTTGTTCTAAGAAAATAGGTCTGGCCCTTCTAAGGTTCGGTCCTTACAGACTCTCGAAGTTACAGGGGCCGGATCAGAACCGGGTAATAAGGGCTTTGGTCTCTTTTTTTAAATTTTTTAATGGTGAAATGTTTACTAATATTTATATGAGGGGCTGATAAGAATCTGAGGAGCTTGCGTGGGTCAGAAACCGATATTAAAGGTTTTTTTATATCGAATCCTTCCAAGCAATTGCTATTAAAAGGTAAGTTTTTATATCTGGTATCAAGCTTTTTATTTTTTCTTTGTGTTTTTGCTGGATGCTTACTGTAATGTACTTGGTGATTTGTCAACTTGTTGAATTAATTTAGTTTTTCAATTTTTGTTTACTATTTTATTAACTTGGGATTAGTTATTGTGAGCTTAGTCGGGTAGTTACTAGTGTTATGATGATGTGTTGATTGTTTGGGTACAGTGATCTTGTGTGTTATATTGATGCTGGCATGAGATATTATTATGTTGGTACAACTTACGCAATTAGATAGTGGAGGTTATAAAAAAATACACATTTCAAAATAAAATACATTCTAAATTCTAATTATTAAACATATCATATAACATCATTTATATTTTTAAACAATGAAAAAGACAGCAATGCTAATAATAATGTTAAATATATTATATAATATATAGTTACATAGAGTCATACATATGACAAAAGGGTGTATGTTTGCACCATAATTTGGTCTAAAATAAATAAATAATAGAAAAAAAATGGTTGGCCGTTTTTTAATTTAACTTCCGTATAATTCTTTTTTAACGTTAAACCGTTAAACGACCACCTCACCGTTAAGGGTCGTTAAACGTTTTTTAAAAGCTTGTCCGGTATACTATACAACTGCTATTAAAACCTTTCCACTTCTTTTTTCGGGTTCCTATGCACCTTTTGTACTTCGTTTTTGTTAAGAGCCGATATTAAATATTTTGACTAAACTTCAAAATTACCAGTGAACTCTTTAAACATCGGTTGTTTTGTAGAACAAATATAAAAATAGAGTATAATAGTTCGTTTCTGTAGTAGCGGAGATCGAGAGAAATTCATGATTGAAGATTTGAAGTGTTTGGAAAAAAAAAAATCAATATGGACCCTTGCTCTGATATCATGAAAACAGAAAAGAAATGGTGACAAAAGTAATATTTACAAGTTACAATCAAATCTCTGAGGATCTAACGATAATGAGAGGCTCCTTGTATCATTAGAATTATGATAATTAGAAATCAACAATAATTAATAGAAAAAAGATCACAAAATTAAATATAAAAAAATATTGCACATATACTCCAATAACCCCAAGTATTATTCTAAATTTTACGCTTTAATTTTGCTCTGATAATTTCTTTCCCAAATGCGACATCCAAATTGCTCTATTCAAAATTTGACATAAACCAGACTTTTTTTATAGAAACTTTGCTTAGAATTATGTTTTTTTTTTTAACAAAGTAAAAAAAGGTTTGTAATGAGAGAAGAGAGAACAAACCCCGGAGAAAAGAAAGACACGATTTGCATCCATACAAAAAAAACTAATAGAATAGGATTCACTTGATGATATGACAAGAAATTAAAGATAAATAAAAACATGAAAATTGAAAATAAATTTAGACATGTCATGAAACATATAATTAACTTTAAAAAATTGGAAAAAAAGAATTCCATTTCTCTTTTTTTTTTGTAGGTTTGAGGTTTCTATTTACACCTGTATGTACTAATGGTTGGTCACTTTGTCAATCCAATTACAAATGAGCTTTAATTTTACCTCAAGTACTTAATTGCCTATAAAAAATCAAATTCAAGTAAATAATTTGCGTTTGGGTGAATGAGTAGATTTATGAAGTCAGTACTGAGAACTAAAAAAAGTTACACAGTTATATATACTTAGGATCTATTATAAGAGTGATTATACTCAAATCCTAATTCATGTTTTCCGAGTTAAAAAAAGGAGATGTTGATGAAAGTGTGCTTTGATGTTCATTTTGCGATGTTAAATTTTACATAATCTAGGATAGTCAAGTGCTTAGACAGAGGTTGTAATTTTTTCTTTTTGGTTGAATTGGGAAATGTTAGTGTAATAAGTCCAACAGGAGAATGGTACATAGCTTATGTACCATTTATTCTTGTTGAAAAACTTTTTGTAATTTTTACTTTCTATTAAAGGAAGTTGGCTCTCTGACTTGGAGATGCTGTCATAAAAAAAAAAAAAAAAAAAATTTTTACATAACCTGAACCGCATAAGGTAACAGCTACAGAACTACATCAACTGGTAGTCTGGTATTCTGGTAAGGACAACAAAAATTATTAGTGCATTGCAGAACCGGTTTGCTCTATATATAGACCGCACGATTTATATGCTTTGTCTCGATGCATCTGGCTGCTAGCATAGTTGCTTACTGCACCAAAGCTGTTCTGTTCTTCCTTTAAGATGCTGCTAATAATTGCTACAAACAAAACTATCTATGATTGTATATATGATTCATGTGGGACCAAACTTAGCATATATATATGGTTAGCATTTAGCAATAGCATGCATTTTTTTTTTTTCTCTGTTCTCTGTGGTTGCAAGAACCACCATATACAGTATACTGATCATATAATAATGTTACCATTGGTTGTTTTCAATGCAACTGTGTAAGAAAAGATTTATCTTGTACTAGTGTAGGTGTATATATAACTAGTGTAGGTGTGTAACGTGTGTTATTACTTGTTATTCTTAGTCTCGTTTGGTGACTTTTTTGGTCAAGTGATGATTGGTTTTTAACCATATGGAGACTATTTTTTTGTATTCATGCAATTTTTCAAAAACGCAAATAGAAACGTCGTTATACTTCAAAATCTGAACATACTATTCTATTTGTGACATCTTGAAGTTTCTTTGAGACATTCATAGCGATATCCAATTGGGACACCTACGTCGAAACTAAAAAAGTATATGCAACAGTAAAAGGCGAGAAAAATTGAATGAGATCTTCTACCGCTTCAATTGGGAGGAACAAATCAACAAAATAAGATAAAAAAAAAAAGTGAAAAAGAAAAACCACATATTTGAATAACATAACGCCACGTGCCACAATTTTGAGTGCTGACGTAGAGGGGTGAAGGTAAAGCCAAAGATAGTTCAAAGCACAAAAAATCGTTATCAGGATTTGTTTTTAATTAATCCGAAGAGAGAGAGAGATAGATAGATAGATAGGACTCTCTCAGAATTTCTATGGCACTACGCACAGTACATAGTATGTTAATTATGAACCATTTGGTTCGTTTAAAATTTGTGGAGAATAAATTTTGAAACAGTGCGAATGATTCATTTTATGATTTTAATATCCTATATCTCACGTGCGAATGTTCGTCGTATCTATTTTTTGTTTTGAGGTTAAATTTTAAAATGTAAATCATTAGATGTATTTTAAATAACTCTAAATACATGTTTACTGAAAATGATAAAGTTTTAATTTCGTTTAAATAATCATTAAGAGAGACGATTAAATCATCTAATTTGAATTGTCGACTTTGTTAGTCCTTGACGATTATTGAAATAAAATTGAAATGATGTAATATTTTTTTACTCATAATTGAATAATTGAGTTTTAATTGAAATATTCAATCAATTAATTTAATATTTAAGAATTTAAAAAAATATTTAATTAAAACTCAATTTCACGGGCGTAACATCAAAGCACAGCTATTTGAATAATTTGATCCCTTCTCTTTATAAAAATGCGATAGAAATTGGGGTCCCAAATATGGACAAAGCTCCATTTCTCCAATTAGCGAAGGTAGAGCCCATTTCTCTGCTTGTCTTGCTGGCTCTTAGCTCTTTGTTTCTTCCCTTTAATGGTATTTTGTCTCTATAGTAGAACTCTCTACGCACTGACTGGGATATAGAGAGAGAAGAGAAAGAGATTGTGGTGAGCTGTTTCCACTTATCCCTCTCTTTATTTTTCAATTTCAGTGATTGGTCGCACAGAGGGAAAAGAAAGGAGGTGCCTTTGCTTACCCCTCTCTCTCCCTCCCTCTCTGATTTAAAGCACTGTCAGAGACCTTTCAATACTTCTCTGTGATTTTGTGGGCTTCCAGATCTGAGGCCTTAGCTGTAGATTCATAATCTGACGAAGCGCTCTATAAACGAATAGAAATCGATAGTGGGTCCTTTCTCTTTCTTTGCTATCAGGTAATTATTGCTGTATTAAATTGTAAAAAGGGGCATATTCTACTTTGTTTGCTTATCAGAATTGCTTGTTTGTTTGGTATTAGGTTAGATTGGACTTAAAAGGAGATTGTACAATAAGAGGAGGTGGTTATTTTATTCTGAGTTGCAGTTCAATCTCATTGAAAGCTGAGCAATTGGAAACTCGCATTTCTTTGGGGAAGAGAACGATCCTGCTAGGAGGTATGAAAGAGATGGTGAAATTATTTATTCCCTTATTCTTCTGGATACAAAGTTTTTGTACAAAAGGGACTTTACAAGGGAAAAACTTAGGTATATCAAAGATAGGTACATTAGGTATTTCGAGTGGCTTCAAACAGTTAGATACATCTAGATCCACACTATAGATCAAGATCGAACGATTCAAAGTGACTCTGAGTACTTAGTGTACATATCTTTGATGTACTCAAATTTTTCCTTTATAATTATAATAAGTCTCAAACTATCCATTTTTTATACTGGGTGCCTTTCAGATTTATTTATTTTCTTTCTTTCTAATTTGTTTCAAACTACATTTGATGCAGGAGAATAATCAGTTAAAAGGAAAGATGTACATACATGTCTTGTGCTGGGTGAGATGATTGATGCTATAAGTATCTACCTAGATGGATTTGTTCAAGACTTGCTGGAGCCCGAAATCGGGACACAGTATAAATGGGTCTGATTCAGTTGGTCGAAGAGATGGCCTATTGTGGTACAAAGATTTAGGGCAATATGCCAGCGGTGAGTTCTCTATGGCAGTGGTTCAGGCCAATAACCTTCTAGAAGATCAAAGCCAAGTAGAATCAGGCCCACTAAGCTCAGTTGAACCTGGTCCTTTAGGGACCTTTGTCGGGATCTATGACGGGCATGGTGGCCCAGAGACATCCCGGTACATCAATGACAACTTGTTTTATCATCTCAAAAGTAAGTTTCTAGAGTTCATCCAATTTTGTCAGTTATTTGTATTTCTTCATATATAGTTTTCCTTGGTTTACATCACAACCATACTTCAGTAATTCAGTTAATGATTTGTGATCTGTTAGATTTTTTTTCTTTTGGAAATTGTTGCATGGTTTTCCCCTTCCCCCGACATGGATGTTTTGTTTCACTCAGGAAATAAGATTTTATGCTAAAAATCAGACTGATGTACATTATATACAGTGTTATTAAAATCCAACGAATTTAATCTGCTAGACATTTAACTTTCTACATTGAATACATTTGCTTAAGCTTTCAAGCTCTCTGAATTCAATCTTATAAAATAAGTTGGGGAATCATATATAATATCTTATAACAGTTGCAGTGTGTTTGACTTTGACCACATAATGATCAATATGGATCGAATAAACAAAATAATAAAAAAATATTTTGGTGACTCAGTCATGCCATCTTATTTTTCTTAGTCCATATATGACTCCTCACCATTACTAATTTAGTACCCGATGCCAAATCCAGGGATTGCATCGGAGCAACAAGCCATGTCAGCAGAGGTAATCCAAAAAGCATTCCAGGCCACCGAGGAGGGGTTCTTGTCATTGGTGACCAAGCAGTGGTCTATCAAGCCACAAATTGCAGCAGTTGGCTCATGCTGTCTGGTCGGTATAGTCTGTTCTGGAACCCTCTTTGTTGCCAACCTGGGTGACTCTCGGGTTGTGTTAGGGAGGATTGTCAAGGCTACTGGAGAAGTCCTGCCAGTTCAGCTCTCAATAGAGCATAATGCTTCAGTTGAATCAGTCAGGCAGGAGCTGAAGGCGTCACATCCTGACGACCCCCAAATCGTGATGCTGAAGCATAACGTGTGGCGCGTGAAGGGCATTATTCAGGTACTATCGGTATTTTTCAGTGGTTGTTATCTGCTGTCTTCTGTTGTTCACTATTACTTTTTGTATTATTTTATAAACTTTATCAAAGTTGGTGGGTCAGGCCAAATGAGGTGTGGGCCTCTCACTTATGTTCTGCTCTATCTGTTGTCACTTCTTGTCTATAAATAGTTTTTATCTATTGTGTGGATAATTATATATTTATGAACTAACAGTGCTTGTCAGGTATGGGTGTCATTTATACCTGACTCAATACACTGAAACTTCTACTTGTAGATTTTCATTGATGGTCCCTCCTTTTTTTTCTGAGTCGAGAAAATAGTTAATCCTGAATTCTGGTAAATTTAAAATGAAAATGAATTATAATATCATAATAGTAGTGGCCTGTTATGGGTTGACTTGTTGGCCAAAGTCTGGTACCAAAATGCTACCAGGTGGGAAATTCAGGGCTGATAGCTACCTTACATGTGAATATAGATATTTGTATATTCAATAAAAGTTTTTAGAATGATAATTCCATTTTAGGAAATTTTGCGATGCCATTCATTTTAGACATGTATGTTTTAATATAATAGTGTACATTGCTTTTTCGTATATACTAGAATTACCACATGTTCATTTGTTTATTTACTAAAATAAGGAGCAAGTTTAAAATAACCTTGCAATTACTATCTTTCTTTTGAGAAGTCTAAATGAGTTATGCAGAAGGGTAGTCATGTGAGGGACATTGAATGATCAATCAAAGAGAAAATTTTGAAGAAAGTTAATTTCTTGAATATCTCTGGTGAAATGCAGAAAAGTTCAAATAACGGCTTATTCGCTTTTGGAATAAATGAGCCAGGCACACCTATCCACTGAGTGAGCTATGAGTTTGAATAGTCAGTTCAGCAGTGTATTCGTTTACTGTTGATCTTACCTTATTGTCCTATGTGTTTTGAGTGTTTTAGCTCCCTTATTTTCAGCGGGTTTCCCCCAACTCCAGTCCAAAGGAGGTATATTACTATGTATCAATGTGTCTCATGCATGAATAGGTATCATATATTTTATCAATTTGGACGTAACGATTATTATATGGATATGTGGTTGACGTAGGTTAGTAATACACCTTGAAAGTTGAATTACAAATATATGAGTAATGTTACTGGTATAATAAACTAACAATTTACAATTAGAGCATCTCTATTTTTGGAACTCTTGGAGTTTCTAAGTGATGTAGCAGTTTCTAAATGAGTTTCAGTAATGTAGATGAGTTTATTATTTAGCAATTTTGCTCCAAAGTTTCTTATTTAGCAATTTTGCTCCAAAGTTTCTTATTTAGCAATTTTGCTCCAAAGTTTCTTATTTAGCAATTTTGCTCTAGAGTTTATAAACTCTGACATAGCTTAATAATTGGCTAAGTTGATCCGTCTCCCACAACACTAGTAGTGTTTGTTAATGTGGCAATTAAGAAACTCTAATTTTTTTTGTTTCAAAGATGGAGGATTTAGAAACTAAAGAAAGATTAAATTTCTAAAATTGATGTGTCAATTATTTAAAAACTCCAAGAGTTTCAGGAATGGATTGTAAAATCATTATTTTCAGGTGTCAAGATCAATTGGAGACGTATATCTTAAGAAGTCAGAATTCAACCAAGAACCCCTGCATGCAAAGTTCCGTCTGAGAGAGCCTTTTCAAAGGCCCATATTGAGTGCTGAGCCATCAATTTCGGTGCACCAACTGCAGCCGCATGATCAGTTCCTTATTTTTGCATCAGATGGCCTCTGGGAGCATCTCACCAATGAGGAAGCTGTCTGCATTGTACAAAATAGTCCTCGCAATGTATGTTTTTGTGATTTTATTGCTAAATATAAGGTTATTATTGCTACTCAATTCAAACCTTTCTTTTGTCTTCCGCTCTATTTCGTATGTCCTTATTATTGTTTAATGACACAATTGCGAGTAGTTTTCCAAATTCCATTTGATGATTAGTTGCAAAATATTTTAGGCTCATTTCCGTCTGGTCTAATTTTTCATCACTTCGATTGGGTTTCATTTTTAGCCTATCCCAACTTGTTTGGGACTAAAGGCTTTGTTGTTGTTGTTTGTTCAGTCAAGTCTAAACTCTGTCTATGTTGTTACAATATAGCGGGGCCCAAACCCGAAAACGGAGGAGGGTTGTGATAGGCTTGGTGAGTCAATGTAAAATTCCAGCCATTTCCATGGAATTTTAATTTTGGTCAAATGGATTTAGTATTGGATTTAGGTCAAAAATAGGTACCTGCAGGCTGAAACTGCAATATATGTTAAATGACATATTGACTTGTTGCAGGGTATAGCAAGGAAGCTTGTGAAACTGGC
>CAXKVX010003644.1:0-21723 GCA_964058865.1 Eleocharis quinqueflora | reverse complement strand
AGTCTCGGGCTTCCGATCCCACAGGATTAACACAAACCAAACATAAACTAAAAATAACCAACTTGTGTTTCTATATATTTTCTATACTATATTTATCACAATAAACAATATAACGTATAATATACGGCTCAGTTACATAGTAGGATAGTAGCTTGGTACGACATCGTATTTGACATGATGACACTTGACTTACTAATAATGCGTAACAAATAAATTAAGTAACTAAATTTGATATAATACTAAACAATATAATTAAATAATTATAAGTGTTACTAAGTGTAATATACATATATAGATATATATAAACATATATATATATATATATATATACAAAATAACCAAATAATAAATTACATATATATATGAGTATGTATATGAGTATGTATGTGATTATATGTTTATACATATACATAAATATATATATATACTTATATAGGAACTTATATATATACATATATTTAATAAAGTACACTCAAATCACCACCAACCATATTGGACTAAGTATAACTATATAAATAACATTATATATTGATCAATTTCTCTATATCACATAGGGTATATTGGACACCTAAATTTCATATGAAAAACATCCAATTATGACTAAGTGAATATCTAATTATAAAGATATATATATTGATCAATTTTTCTATAAGCACATAATCAATATATTTACACACACATAGGTTAATATATATTTAGCTATTTTTGTTTCTTCTTTGATTGTTAATAATAAAAGTCCAACTAAAAATAGTTGATTTTATAACATGCTTTCCTCGTGATTTGTTATTTACATTTTGTACATTATCGTCCTGACGTCACATTTAATAATGGGAATAGTAAAACATTATAAAATAACATATAAATTAAATACGAAGAAAAGGGATATGTGAGTTGAACACACGCTCACTGTGCAGCATGGACAATGCACACAAGACTTGATTAAGTAATAATATTGAATAAAATAAATTAGGAGCATCAAGGACGCCTCAAACGCCGTTACCTTGTCATTTGATTTCACTTAATTTCACAAGTCCCTCGACTAATTAAACAAACTCGAAATAAATAGGAGATCTAGTCGACTCGGACCCACACACAGGAGACGAGACTGACGCAACTGCATACGACGCTGAGGTCAGCGTGGACGCAGCGAACCCTCCGTTAGAGTAGCTCACGCTTCATTCCAGGTGTGGATTCCTGGGGATTATATTCCTTTCTCTTTTAATAGGACCTACCAAACTTACCCTAACGAAATTGCGGTACCAAACTACCAACATTAATTAATCAGGCCCGTAGACTTGAACTGCCATCAAGCTTTTAAAAAACGTTTAACGGCCCTTAACGGTGAGGTGGTAGCTTAACGGTTTAACGTTAAAACGGAATTATACGGAAGTTAAATTAAAAAACGGCCAACCATTTTTTGTCTATTATTTATTTATTTTAGACCAAATTATGGTGCAAACATACACACTTTTGTCATATGTATGACTCTATGTAACTATATATTATATAATATATTTAACATTATTATTAGCATTGCTGCCTTTTTCATTGTTTAAAAATATAAATGATGTTATATGATATGTTTAATAATTAGAATTTAGAAAGTATTTTATTTTGAAATGTGTATTTTTTATAACCTCCACTATCTAATTGCGTAAGTTGTACCAACATAATAATATCTCATGCCAGCATCAATATAACACACAAGACCAGTGTACCCAAACAATCAACACATCATCATAATACTAGTAACTACCTGACTAAGCTCACAATAACTAATCCCAAGTTAATAAAATAGTAAACAAAAAATTGAAAAACTAAATTAATTCAACAAATTGACAAATCACCAAGTACATTACAGTAAGCATCCAGCAAAAACACAAAGAAAAAATAAAAAAATAAAAAATGGCGTTAAAACGGCCTGATTTTAACGGATTTACACGGTTTAAACGGAGTTAAAACGAAGTTAAAACTGTTAAACTGCAGAAAACCAGTTAAAAACGTTTTTTCCTGAAAACTTAACGCCATGACAAGTTTTCCCGTTAAACCGGTTTAACTGAAGTTTAAACTCCGTTTTTTAAAAGCTTGACTGCCATACTTACATGCTGGTATTTGTACCATTATTTGAGACCAACCTGCATTGCATGTCACCTGCATTCATATTGCACGTAAGATCCGATATACGGATCGTATAGGCTATTAGACTACTTATAGGTAGATGCGTATAAATATTATATATCTATACTCGTCGGAGTGTTGAGAGTTGGGCCGGTGAGTTTTAGATTTGGATGTAGTCTGAGGGCATCGTGGAGGGAGTATGTGTCATGGTGTCTGACATAGCCCATGGGATATTCTCAACGGGATGTCCTTAAGGACATTCGACTAATCCTCACCAACGATGATCATCACTTGATGACTCGTAGTGCCAGTTAGAGAGTTTTATTCTCAAAATCCTTATTTTCTAGTATTATGATAATTCCTCTTTGAGTGATTAAGGTTCGGTTTCTCAGTTTAGAGTATGCGTGTCATATGTGAAGTATTGGAGCTATTCCGTTCTTTATATATTTCTATTAGCCGATATTTGAGATCTCTAAATATTCGAAGGGGTTCCCTTAATAACTCCTAGCAAGTAACGGGGAAATCTGGGCCTCCCCTTGGCTTTAACTAGTACAGGGAGTTCCCTTTTTATTATTATTCAAACGGGTAGTCGGTTCCTTATTTCCGTATGACGGCTGAGACCGAAAGTTTATGTTTATTACTTTCTCTTTGTAAGGTAGGCTTCTCGGTTCGCTTGTTGATCGAGTGTGTGCTTTTATAGCCGCTCATGCTTTTACCAGGGCGTTTCATTCTGGAAACTCAGAATTAAGTTAGATTGGCGGCTGATTTTACTAGACCCGTCTAACGATAGCCTTAGATTTGGCGGCTGACATACTAGACCCGTCTAAGGGGGCGAATCCTGAAGTCCTACACCCGGATTTCCAAAATTTGATTCTTTGTACATTTGTTTGGGAGTTTGATATCTTTTCTTATTAGTATTGTATACTACTATTTCTCATAAATATTTTGGGTTTCTTTCTCGTATCGTCTCTTTGGATAGATTTAATTATTTATTTAAATTGATTCATGGTTAAACTAAATACAAGTTAGGTGTAGTGACTAAGTATAGGTATTCTCGATAAATGTGATTGATGCAACCTTGAATCGGATATAATCTCAAAGGCTGGACCTTAATCCACACTGAGTAATTTTTATAAATTACTCACGTTCCACGGTTGGTTGTGGGGTCCAGGTAAGGAGCAGGAGTCTCTTTTGATGTCCAGAGGAGAGCGTTGGGATGGAGTCCGGCGTCTTCCGTTTTGAAGATCACTTTAGTTGTTTCTTTTATTTCTTTTGTTAGGACTAGTGTGTAGTAGGTTAGCTAGGGTCGATCCCACGTCCTTTGATGGGATCGTCCGCTCCTGTATGTATTTTGTTTTTGTCTAGCTTTCGCTGTAAACTTTGTATCCAGACGCTGGATTTTATATATATAATATTTGTTGGATGATCATGTATTGTGTGAAATGTGTGTGCTTTCCTTAAAACTAAATATAATAAATAATATCTTATCTGTACTGTTGAGTGGTCAATTAAACCTTTCGTGTACTTTAAATCAAGTACACGTGGCGGAATTAACACCCCTAAGCTAGTCATTATTTCTGGGGTGTGACATGTACCCATTATAACACCTAACTCGCCTATCTGGACCAAGTGCTAGGTTGTGTATTCTCTCATCAATGTCTAAATTATGCATAACCAAATTTCGTATCCAATTTGAGAACTTTTTCTGACGCCACCTGACCAAAGTATTTTCAGATATGGTAGGATGGTTTCTTCGAATCTCATCATCAAATTGACTGCATTTCACACAATATTGTGGTCAGCCTAAAAAGATGAAAAGAAATAAACTAGTAATTATGAAGGAAATGATAATGAGTAACTTACGTCAAAAAGGGATCAACATCTCTACAGTTGAGTAATACGTAATATTGGGCAACTTCTATTTCTCGGTCTGTAAGGTCACGAACACCTGCATTTCCAATAGGTCTGCCAGGAAAATCCATGATGTCCAGCCTTGAATCAGATACAGGCACCTCAACATAATTTCGGTCGGGATGGTTCAATCGTGTGTGTACTTCATTAGCAAAGTACATGGCACAAAAGGTTGATATCTCTTCTATCAAGTATGCTTCTGCAATTGAACCTTCAGCATACGCTTTGTTGCCTACTTTCTTTTTAGTCTCTTGGATGCACCTGCATTTATGTGAAACATTTTAATATAATAGAAAAGAGTTAAATTAATTCTTATGAAAGTAATGTAATATGTGAAAAGTGAGAGTACTGACCTCTCAATTGGATACGTCCAACGAAAAGCAATTGGACCACCGATTCTAGCTTCATAGGCAAGATGCACAACCAAATGTTCCATGCAATCAAAATAGCTCGGCGGAAATATCATTTCCATCTTACATAATGTGACAACAATATCTTTCTCCAACTTCTCTATATGTGATGGATTGAGTTCTTTTGCGCACAAATCACGAAAAAAATTACTAAGCTCAGTTAATGGTTCCCAAACGGCATCAGGTAACAAGTCTCGAAAAGCAACCAGTAGTAACCGCTCCATAAAGATATGACCATCGTGACTCTTCAGTCCTGTGAACTTGCATTCTTGAACATTGACACACCTCGCCCAATTAGAGGCATATCCATCAGGAAATTTCAATTCTTGCAGCCACCGAAAAACTTCACGCTTTTTATTCCTATCTGAAACAGTGTAAGGTGCTACTGGTTTTAAAGGATTGAGGTTATCTGGATCTTTCAGTTCTAATCCGACACGATTGAATAGTACAGCCATGTCTTTGCGTGCTTTTATGTTGTCTTTGGTTTTCCCTTTGATGTCAAGGATAGTGTTAACTAGGTTGCCGAAATTGTTGTTTTCAATGTGCATCAAGTCCAGATTGTGTCGTATCAAATTAGTGCACCAGTATGGAAACTCCCAAAAAATGCTCTTCTTTGTCCATTTGTACTAATAAGAATTTTGATGACATAGATAAGTACGATACAGAAATAAGTACTAAGTTCAAGTATTTTGAACTAAAACAGTTTCATGATCTTTTCATGCACATAATAATTAAAAGTTGTGAATTGAACACAACTTCCCATTATACTGGAACATCATAGAGAACCAGATATAAAACAAACACTACTTGAACAGTCATAGATTATATGTATCAAATAAAGCATATAAATTACATATACGTATTAAAATAACCTGTTATTCAAGACAGCAACTTCTGGGCAGTGAAGTGGTAGGTGTTTGAAGCAATTGACAGCACTAGCTTCGCTACACTGGTACAACTCTCGTTAGCTGAAAACACAGCAACATCAGACAATTAAGTGAATAAAAGCATTTGATCCATCCAAATTGCCTAAATTTAATAGCATGGAACTTGTTGATTGTTCTCATGTAACAACATTCTCAAATATGTTAATTGTTGTTGGAAGTTAATCAATTAATTTATAAAAATTGTCACGAATAGTAAATGCTACAAAAGTAACTCACCTGAACTGGAGCAATCAGTTAGAAACCTAATAAAAAAGAAAAAAAAAATGAGAATCTAAAAGGAAAAATTGATTAGAAATTAGTTACAAAAGTCTATTGAAAAACTAATTAGAAATCAATTACACTAACTGATTATACCATACTAAAGAAATTTTACAAAAAAAGTGAATAATTTCTTAATGAAATGGCGTTGGTATGTACCAATAGTCAATCAATTCCATCATAAACTTGTATTGTTTTACTCTTGAAAATACAAAATCAATAAGAGAACTTCTTGTTACAGAACCCCTTTATTTGTCAACTGTAATCAGTAACAAAAACCTAATTAAAAAAAAGACCAGCAAGAAAAACAATTCTTCTGTTACTTGCTAGGGTTTGTAGACAGTGAAATATGAACGAAGCCAAAGAATCTCAGCGATACTGTTTTGGAAGAATCGCAAATGGTTTAAGGGAAAAGTAACTTACGCTCTATGCATGACCTTTTATGCTGCCAAGTTGAGAGATTGAAGGCACGGTGACGGTGGTTCCATATTTGCCATCTGTGCGCGCGAAAACGAAGAATATCCCGCCTATTTTCTTTCTAATCTTCATCGCGCATAATTGTTTAGGAAGAATTAGCGATTTCTTTCCCCTTTTCATTTCCATCGCGAAGAATGGGGCGAGATTACTTTCTTTCCTCTCCTAACTGCTGAGAATCCGCCGATGGAACAATTCATTCATTCTTATCACTTCTCAATTATCGTGCGTCAGGCAAAACAATTTGTTCCCACTGGGTCGGGCCTTCGGTGAAATGCGGTGGGTCATACTTTTTTTATTTCCTACCATTATGCGGCCGTAGGCAGGCCCGTAGTAATTGAAGTATTTTCCTGTAGTGTAAGAGCCATACCATAAAAGATTGATGCTCGGTGATAGTTAACCCCTATGAACGGTGCCAATGGCAAGCCATATCTGTTCATATTGTACGTAGTATCGAAAGTGACCACATTCTCAAACTCCAAATATGCCCTCCGTGCTCTGCCATCGGTCCAAAATATATGACGTGCATGCCATTTCTCATCCGCATCTATGGAAAAAAAGAACGCAGGGTCTTCTTCTAAAAATGATTTTGAAGGAAATAAGACAATGTGGTTTCGACATTCACTCCAATAATTCGTCTATTCTCTTTTGCAACCTGATTACTAACATCTTTCTTGTTGAAATGAAGTTGTTTCCTCCCCCCTTGTTGCATAGCTACAAACTCATATATTTTGGATGTACCGACTTTTTGAGCATTCAAATCACTTTTGAGACTGCAAATTTCATTTTTTGGATGGAGATTTCAGCAACTCATGGTTGTGATTTTCATTAAAAATAGAAACTACCCAAACTCCTTCCTTCTTCATTTTTACCCTAAAAAATGCCTTACTTGGTTCTTGTAGTACCATGCTCTCTTTGAAGTGATATTTGATCCATTGAAGCACTGCACCCCTTGAGTTCATTTCTTTGGTGCTTAGAGAAGCCTTCCTTATTGCAAACAAATCTACAAGAAGACACCACATTCCTTGATTTCCCCTGGTTATTCTTCCGAACAGTAAATCCGACATGACCGGCATATGTATTGTAGAAATTATATGCCTCCTCAACTGTCTGGAACACCATATCAACACAAGATTTCATTTTATCAACTTCTTCTCCTACTTCTACTTGATCTCCACCTTCTTGTAATTCTTCTTCAACTTGATCTATTTCTTCTTCCACCTCTGTTGCAAAACAGTCAAGTGGTGCATATTTTTCAAACCCAACATATGGATCATCTTCATCATTCTGTGATGCATGTATGCAAATACATTGTTAGAGAACAAACTCAGTTACCAATATTGTTAATAAGATGATCAATTAATTCAAGAGGATATATACCCGTAGCTTAATGGTACCAATATCATCTGTCCTAGGTGAGTCCAATGAAGAATTTGAATAAACTGAGCATGCTGCATTATTTGAAGCAACTCTGGTGGACATCTCAATGAAAATCTATTCGAGCAAAACCAAATGAACATAGTCAAATACTAATGAACATAATCCATTCGAGCAAAACATAGCAACACCAACAACAAAATCAGCAACAGCAAAATCAAATGAACAAAGCAAAACCAAATGAACACAACGACAACAAAATCAGTACCTCAGTATTTGAGCAAACGATAAAGCTTCTATCACGTCTCCAGGCTTTCTGTCACGTCTCCAAGCTTTTTGTCGATTGGTGTCTCGCTGCTCTAAAGTTAGGGTTAAGGTTTCTGTGACATTAGGGTTAAGGTTTCTGAGGCTGATCTAAAGTTCGATTGGTGTCTCGCTGCTACAGCCGAAGAAGGCGGATCTAGGTTTTCTTCTTTCTTTTCATCTTGGAGAGAAGGCGAGAAGAGAGAAGCGAGTTTCGAAAAGAATCAGATCGGAAATTTTAAATGGAGGCGTCCATTCCACATAATCCCGACTCCATCAGCGACACCTGATAGCACGAATTCTGATAAAAATACAGGGCCTGAATTATCAAGCACAGGGGCTGCTGTGCTTGGCCAAGCACCGTAGCCTAATTCTATATATATATATATATAGTATGGCTAGCGTGCTTCCATAAGCACTTCGGGTGAAACGTTTACGCATCAAATTTAAAAATTTAGCATCTGAAATTTTGATTTAAATAGCTCAGTAATTTATTTATATCATAATCTTATAGAATACAAAAAAAATTCATTTTTAGAATTTTCTAACTATGTCTAATGATTTTTTAAAGATGACCCTATTTGACATAGAAATTAAGGTATTTTTATTATTTTTTGGGGCCAACTTTCAAAAATCATTAGACATAGTTAGAAAATTCTAAAAATGGAAAATTTTGTATTCTACAAGATTATGATATAAATAAATTACTAAGCTATTTAAATCAAAATTTTAGATGCTAAATTTTTAAATTTGACCAGTAAGTATTTCACCCGAAGTGCTTATGGAAGCACGCTAGCCATACTCTCTATCTCTCTCTATATATATATATAGAGAGAGAGAGTATGACTAATGTGAAAACGTTTGCACTTCGGCCGAAGTGCAAAAGTTTCACATTAGCCAATTTTTTTAGTCAAAATTTAAATTTAAGTTGCTCAATAAATTCTTCATATCAAATTCTTGTAGGAAATCAAATTTCGTGATTTTTAGTGCTTTCTAGCTATATTTTAAATATTTTTAAAAACAGTCCAGTTTAATATTAAAAACATAACCTTTTCAGGACTGTTTTTAAAAAATATTTAAAATATATCTAGAATGCTCTATAAATCACGAAATTTGATTTCCTACAAGATTTTGATATGAAGAATTTATTGAGCACTTAAATTTAAATTTTGACCACAAAAAGTTGGCTAATGTGAAACTTTTGCACTTCGGCCGAAGTGCAACGTTTTCACATTAGCCATACTATATATATATATATATATATAGAGAGAGAGAGAGAGAGAGAGAGAAAGAGTATGGCTAGCGTGCTTCCATAAGCACTTCGGGTGAAACACTTACGGGTCAAATTTAAAAATTTAGCATCTGAAATTTCGATTTAAATAGCTCAGTAATTTATTTATATCATAATCTTGTAGAATACAAAAAAATTTAATTTTTAGAATTTACTAACTATGTCTAATGATTTTTTAAAGTTGACCCAAAAAATAATAAAAATATCTTAATTTCTATGTCAAATAGGATTATCTTTAAAAAATCATTAGACATAGTTAGAAAATTCTAAAAATGGAAAATTTTTGTATTCTATAAGATTATGATATAAATAAATTACTGAGCTATTTAAATCGAAATTTCTAATGCTAAATTTTTAAATTTGATCCGTAAGTATTTTACCTGAGTGTTTATGAAAGCACGCTAGCGATACTATATATATATATATATGCATGAGGAATTATAGAGAAGATTCAACTTGTACTTAGACAAATTACTAAATACTATTCTCTATAATTTTAATCTCAAATTCCCATTTGATGTTAATTATTTATGAAATCATGAGATCCCGATTATGAAGTGTATTTCAAACATATTTGATCATCCTCAATTTTATTTGTCCTGACGTATCAATATTTCAGAAACCTCGACTAGATAAACGTCTTTTCAAGTTTCGTGCTTCTTCAGATAGTTTGGTTATTATTGTAGTTCGTTGTTTTTTGGCTACTAATAAAAACTTCGGTGGAAACGCTACGAACCAAAGACAAATAGACAATCCAGAAAATGGTCTAGAATTTTTATTACCGAAACCTAATTGATCATCTGTGACTGTGAGGCTCACAAGTCACACCTAACCAATAAAATTCACGGACCACGACGATCATACCTAATTAAATAGTGAAAGGAGAAACAAAAAATTGAGTATGAATTCGGAGATGGTGAATCATCTGGGATTCTAGGTAGGCTGTCGACGGAACGAAAGGCTGAAGTGATATGATTACACTAAATGCGCGGAAACTCTTGTGTGTTTTCTATTCAAAAATTCATACTTCTTTTCCTAAAGTAAAAAAGTTGAATGTAATAATTATTAATAAAAAATCGGGGCATTTTTCTGCAGTTCTGCTTCATCTCCTTAGCAGTTAGCAGTTAGCAGTTGTACCAGATCTTTTTGTTTTTAGAATTGACTTGTGTTTTTAGTTGTACCAGATCTCTCGCTTTCTAGTTGAAAGCTCAGTACAAACAAGAGAAACATATACAATGTTACTGTACCACTATCTTCTCCATTCATGCGAAGTTCCACATCTATGGCTTCTCCTCACATCTCTCTCCTTGTCTCTCTTCTAATCACTTCTCTTCTCCCAAAACCAAGTAGTTCCTCTCTCTACTCCACACAAGCACTACCCACAAAATCAGGTTACCTGCCAGTAACATTGCCCCCTTCTTCTCCCATCTCTTCTTCTCTTTACTATGCTTTCTATGAAGCCCAACAACCGATTTCATCTCTTGCTAGCACACCTCTCCTTCTATGGCTGCAGGGTGGTCCCGGGTGCTCCTCCATGATTGGAAATTTATTCGAGCTTGGACCCTGGCTTCTTTCTTCCAATTCCTCTTCCCCAGTAAGATCTCACCTTTTAAAAAATTGTAAATTATGGCCCTATCAAACAACTATGTGAAAGTGATCATGGAATGGATTGGTTTGGTTTTTCTTGCCAAGAAAATAAAATTGCCTATTTCAGTATGTAGCTTGTAAGTTCTACAGCAGTAAAAATGCATAACCTGATCCTGATATCTTACTGTCTTTGTCAGTAATCACCGCTGATCCTACTTTGGTCAATGCCTTTGTCAGTAATCCAACATGAATATCACCCTACTTTGGGCACCAACAAAAATACCAGCCCCTTAAATGCCAAATTACCGGCAATTTTTGGGAAATAACTTCTAGTGCAATTACTTTGTAAGATTAAAACACCTTGACTAGAATTGAACCATCTATAACAATTAACAGTAGATTACTCAATTTCTGATTCAATGTAATTTGTCTAAAATCCATAATTAAACTATGAGTTCGTTGATTATGACAGTCTCTCTACCCAAATCCCTTTTCATGGAACCACCGATTCGGCCTAATCTTTATCGACAACCCAATAGGTTCAGGCTTCAGTGTTGCTAAAAACACCTCTGATATCCCTCACGACCAATCAGCAGTGGCATCACATCTCTGGTCTGCTCTCCAATCTTTCATTGGCTCAGATGCTTCCTTCCGCTCTCGACCTTTTTATGTAACCGGTGAGAGCTATGCAGGAAAGTATGTTCCCTCCATTGGTTCTTACATATTAAAACAAAATGCAATCTTGCCTTGTAGATTAAGAATCAACTTAAAGGGGGTTGCGATAGGCAATGGATTGACACACCCGGTTGTACAAGTCGCCACCCATGCCGACTCGGCCTACTTCACCGGCCTTATAAATGCAAAACAAAAGCTGTACTTGGAAATTCTACAAGCTGAGGCTGTCAAGCTAACGGTTGCAGAAAAGTGGGTCGAGGCTTCTGATGCACGTGGAACTATTTTGAACTGGCTAGAAAATGCCACAGGGCTCGCCACGCTTTACGACATGACGAAAACAAAGCCGTATCAAACCCAGGTTTTGTCAGTATTTTTAAACAAGCAAGAAGTACAAGAGGCTTTAGGTGTAAAGGGAAAGGTAAATTGGGATGAGTGTAGTGATCAAGTTGCAAAAGCATTTCATGCAGACATAATGAAGAGCACAAAGTACATGGTCGAGGAATTAGTGAGGGAAACTAGGGTTTTGTTGTACCAAGGCATCTACGATTTGCGAGATGGTGTGGTTTCGACCGAAGCTTGGATGAGGCAGATGAACTGGGATGGTTTGGAGGGGTTCATGGAGTCTGAGAGAAAGCTTTGGAAGGTCGATGGAGAGCTTCTGGGTTATGTGCAGCGATATCTGAATTTGAGTCATGTTGTTATTTCTGGTGCTGGACATCTCGTGCCGGCCGACAAGGGGCATAGTGCTCAGACAATGATAGAGGATTGGGTAATGCAGAAAGGGTTTTTTGGTTCTTCAGAGGAGAATGCTGTAAACATATGAGGAGGTTTTACAATCTTCTTCTTAAGAAAATAGAAGATTGGATTATCATAAGGTATGAAAAAATAACATTTGCTTCCAGGAATCTTCACAAGGAATCTTCACAAGGAATCTTCAGAAGAAACTGAATTAGCCACGAAATTTGCAAGAAATTTATGTATATTTGTGTAATAAAAGACTGGCTAGGATTGCTTTTGGAGTCGATAATGTTTGTCTATATTTTTTATCTCATTTTCGGAAAAAATGACTCGAGTCAAATATAAATTGAAAAAATTTCAAGAACTTAAAGGACTTGTTATGTTGTAGTGGCAATTAGAAAGTAATAAAGATTAAAAAATTTGGAATTTGTTAACCATATCTAAGAAAAATGGGCTAATACTACAAGAATATTTTAGAAAAAAACAGTAAAAGATAGATGTTGCAGCAAAAGCAGAGGGGACAGGATGCTTGAGACAAGATGATATTGCTGAACAACATAATTCAAGTTGTATTTCACAATCTCAGGCAAGCTTGTATTGATCAACAGTTACAATTATAACTTGAAGAGAAGTGTTGAGAACCAAAATTAAAATAAAAAATTAAAGAACACTTAGCCTCAAATTCAGGGGCGAAACTAGTAAGAGCCAGAGGGGGCAGCTGACCCTCCTGAAAAAAATTACAAAATATACCTTGTATATTTATACATTTGGCAAAAAAAATATAAAATATACTTATAATTGTGAATTTTTTGCAAAAAACATGCCTGATTTTGTCTCTCTGGAAAAAAAAAATATGCATTATTTTGTCTCTCTCTAAAAAAAAATCTTGAATCTTTCTCCTCCGGTGAAATTTCTCCATTCGCCCCTGCTGAAACCATCAAAATCGTGAGGTGTTATTTTTAATAAAATAAAGGTAATGAGTAAAACTAGAATGTTCTTGAGCTCACCAAGATGTCTAGTGAGTTTAACTAAAAAAATAATAAAATTGACTGAAAATTTTAGATACAAACTATTGAAACCAATATACATCATTAAGTTTATATTTATTTTACAAGTTTCAACTTATTAATTTATTTAATATAAATTCAAAATATAAAAAAGTTCTAAAAGTTGTTTTCATACATTTATTTTGTCAAAATTTGACCACTTTATTTTACACTAACATAATTTGAAAATTTACAAACTTAATATGCTATATATCACTCACTCAATATATCAGTTATAATCTAATTCAATTATTTTATTAATTAAGCTCATAAAAATAAAAAAAATTTAAGTTGTGGGCCATTTTCAATGAAAAGGGAAGTGTTTTTTTAATTGTGTTTTCCTCTTTTGTAGTAAAGGAAAATAATGGTTCATGTACTGTAATTAGAGAAGCAACGGTAAACCGAGTGGAGCCCACTCAAAATTCATTCCATTTCGTTCAACATATATTGTGTCAGTTTTAACATTTTGTTTTTTTAATATTAAAGTAATTTCATTTAATAAATAATAAAAATAGATTGAATTTGTACAAAAATGTAATGTTAATTATTCATATGCACACAAAAATACTAGAGATAAGATTTCGTTTTTACTCAATTTTTTTAAATATAATAAAATATTTGTTAACAGAGTAAAGTATACATTAAAATGTGAAAACGATACTGTGAAAAAAAAATGTGTTCTTTTTTTTTCATTTTGGTAATGGATTGTGAAGATATACAAGCCGAAAGAAGAAGAAGAAAATCTATAACCCTATTCCAGAACGTCAATTTATCACACAGAAGACAGCAATAGTTGATTGCTCAAATCCTGTAAAGGATACAGACTGATGTGATCATGTGATTAATTTCCAAATATAACTCGGACATAGCCTTATAACCCTATTCCACCTAGCTACTAAATTATTGAACCACACAGAATATGGATTATGAAGTAATAAATTCACAAGTAAACTTTTTCCTACAATCCTACGGAAGCTGTTCTTCTACCGCGCAACAGCTACAGACGGCTCAGATTTTTTGCATTGTAAGTTACAGACGGCTCAGATTTGATTCGGAGGGTCTAATATTATAAAATTTAGTTTGCACGAATTTCGATGCAGATCAAAAATTGAAATTTACTGTACAGTACGCACAGTATTTTTGCTGAACGTTAGAAGATCTCATTCCCAATCCTACTAGGCTAATCTCTCTCTCCGACACTACAATAATGAAGCTCTTTCAACTTTGTTTGCTCTCTCTTTTCCTCTTCTCATCTCCATTATCATCATCTCCAACATCTATCTATCCCGATTATGCACGCCCAACAAAATCCGGTTACCTCCCCGTCAAAGGTGATCCATCTGCGTCTCTCTTTTATGCGTTTTATGAAGCACAAGAGCCGGTGTCGCCGGTAACTGACACTCCTCTTCTTCTCTGGTTGGAGGGTGGGCCCGGTTCTTCGTCGATGCTCGGCAACTTCTTTCATTTCGGCCCATGGCTCATCTCTCCAAAGGATAATTTAGTAAGTTCTTTCAACATATATATTGTTGCCTTCTCAAACTTTACTTTAGAATACTGTTATAGTAAAATAGAAAGTTCTAAATGCATGGTTTACAAATTTTTGAAAGAAAAGGAGAAAGGGAGAGACAGTATTGTGCGTATTATTTTTTTGTCTTTATTCATTATTTCTCAAAACTCCTATCAGGAATTACTATTTAGAGATTTTGTAAAGCTAACTCAACTATTAACTAGAGGCTAACTATAGTTTAACTACATGAGTTAACTATACAATTTGAATTGTGTGACAATCGAATGTGTGCCATGAAACAAATTTTGGTGAGGCTACCTTGGAAGTGTTGGCTTTTGATTTATTTTTCACAGTACGTATATCATTAATTTATTTAAACTACAATTTTTTAAGACTCGTGAATTCTACAATTTTTTTAAGACTCGTTTTGAATAAAGTGCATAATAATAATCTAAATATAAACACAATTCAATACATAATAATAAAAATAACATTCATAATAACACAATCAACATGTACAAATTCAATTAATTAAATTATTATACATATTATTCAATACATATTAGTAAAAACAACATATATAATTTTTTTAAAAAAATAACATATATAATAATCAAAATAATATGTATAATAACAATAATAATATTCTTTCAAATCAAACTAGACACGTTCAATTGACATCGATGACGAGATGACGACACATTTTTCTAAAATAAAATTATGATGATGTTCTGTCTCGAGGAATTGAGAACACGTGGGAGTTCAGCGAACAAGCACGCTGAAACTTTTAATATTAAACAAATAAAAATAAAAAATATTTAACTAAATCGGATGAAAATCACAAAAATAAAATATCTGTAATCTCCCGGACAGTCGGACACTGTCCAGAAACTAAGACTCCGGATTTGATTTATTTTTTGTCGCTCAACACTTCAGCAGAGCTACCACAATTCACGTGTGAGTAGACAAAGAAAACAAAATTTTAGAAAACACGAGTCGACCAAATGATAAGTTACAAAGTATAGTGAATTAAAAAAAATGCTTGTACTTTAATTAATATAATTTAATTCAAGAATTGGGTTATATTTAGGTAAGTCATCAAGCTGTAGATATTTGAGTCTACTTCTATCGCATCGAATCTGATTTGTGATCAAAGAAATGAGCGTAGCCAAACTTGTTAATCATATTTAATATTTTTTATAACAACTTCGGCTCCGCTCGATGGGAATGTAATTATTTTTTTATCGTCGCAAGTTATCAAGTTGTAGATATACGAGTCTACATTCGCCGTGTTGAGTCTGATTTGTGGTCGGAGAAATGTGCATCCCAAATTTGATTAGATCTTTGACTTATGTCTTAATTAGTAATTTTTATCACAAGTTTGCATCAGATTCTATTTTAAATTGTTTGTTTATCCGACCACAAATCAGACTCGATGTCATGAAAATAGACTCAAATTAGGGTTTTAAAGACGAGTCGGGTCGTGTACCCGTGGATCCGACCCGCCCGGATCCACGGATACACGGATCCACGAGTACGACGGGTCCACGGGTCCAACGGAGCGGGTCTCCACGGGTTCGAACCCAAAACCCCCAACCCGGCTCGTGATAAACCCGGGAGAATTGGGTCCAAGCGGATCGGATTCAGATCCGTCCATTTTTTCGAATTTTTGAATTAAAAAAAAAATTTCGACGGACACGAGTATACACCGGTCTGGGAGATTTAGGGCCAACCCGACCCATGCTAGATCCGTGAATCCGGAATCCACGGGTCGAATCGGATCTGAGCACGGCTCGGGCACGGGCGGATTCACGAGTGTGTAGACCCGCCCAAATTTTTTTATAACTCTAACTCGAATAGAGTTCCTATCATAATTTCTATCTTAGCTATTTCTCCTACTTTTTTTTTAAAAAAAAAAGTCGCTGTTCGACTAACTCGGTAACTCAAAGTGATCTTCATTTCTTTTTCTTTTGCAAATTGAAAGGAAAGAAAAAATAAACATATGTTTTCGAATACACTTGGAACAAATTAATGCCTGCTGTCACCTAATTCCTATTGACCTTGATATACAAGACGACATGAAATTAATTGAACCATTATAATAATAATAATAATAATAATAATAATATAATATTTTGTATGATTTATTGGCGACGTGACCACTTAATTTTACAAGGATGTTGGTTGAAGAAATATATTGATGAAACTTAAAAAAAAATTACATTATCATCAAACTTAAAAAAATATACTTCAGACCCAAATATAAATTATATAATTGAGAATTAATCGTCTGAAATTTTAATATTTTAATTTGAATATCGTTTTATTAAAATATCACATTGTATATAAAAGGTTGATTCTTACAAGGAACAAATGAAAATAAATTAACTAAAAATATATAGTACCTTGTGAGATTTCACTTATATATATTATGTTATTTGCAAATCACCTAACTTCAACATCACACATAATTATCACTATTGTTTGCAGTAAACCAAAATACTTAATTAGATGTCTTTATCTGAAGGGAGATAAAAAGAAAAAAGAAAAACTACCAGCACAGTCTGACTTCGTTTCAAACCCTTCTGATGCAGACACTCTACCGCAATCCTTTCACATGGAACCGCCATTTTAGTCTTCTCTTCATTGACAGCCCTCTCGGAACCGGCTACAGCATTGTCAAAGGCACGACTGAAATTCCTCGTGATCAATTCACCATAGCCTTGCAACTATGGATGGCGCTTCAGGTATTTCTTTCATCAAACAACACATTCAGAAGCCGGCCGTTTTACATAGCGGGTGAAAGCTATGGAGGAAAGTTTGTTCCATCCTTAGGCTACCACATTCTAAGACAAAATAAACATGTGCTTAGTGAACTCTGGATTAATTTAAAAGGTGTCGCCATCGGTAATGGGTTGATACACCCGATAACTCAAGTCGCCACCCATGCCGACTCGGTTTATTTCACAGGACTCTTAAATGCAAAGAAGAAGATGCATTTCGAGAGCCTACAATCAGCTGTAGTGAAACTAATTATTGCGCAAAAATGGAAGGAAGCATCGGATCTGCGTACTTTTATTTTAGACAAGTTGCAAAGTGCAACTGGCTTGTCGACTCTCTTTGATTTTACTCGGGAAGCCGATTACCCAATTGAAATGATTTCAGGATTTCTAAATAAGGAAGAAGTTAAGGCAGCACTCGGAGTGTCAAAAGACATCCATTTTCAATTGATTGGTGAGGACGTGACGAAAGCATTGCACGAGGATATAATGAAGAGCACAAAGTACATGGTTGAGGAATTGGTGAGAAATAGTCGGGTGTTGTTGTATCAAGGGGCATACGATTTGAGAGATGGTGTGGTCTCGACCGAGTCATGGTTGAGAGAGATGCATTGGAGCCACTTGGAGGGATTTTTGAATGCCAAGAGAAAGGTTTGGAAGGATGCCGAGATGCTTATCGGGTATGTGCAGCAATTCGCGGGTTTGACAGAAGTTGTACTGTATGGCGCTGGCCACTTTGCAGTACATGATCAGAAGTGCAATTCACAAAAGATGATAGAACAATGGGTGTTAGAGAAAGAGTTGTTTTATGATGGAGAGGTAAGTTATGGGGACTCGTCATAAGTCGAGGTATTGAGCATTGACTAAGTAATATGGCAGCTGCAGGGATGAACAATATGTAGGTTTTGCAAAACAAACTGATGTTTCAGTAGCAGATTCAGCAAATAATGAATCAAAAAAAAAAAAAGGAGAGATTCAGCAAATAAATTGATGTTCCGGATTTCAGCCCGTTCTATTTTGGGCTCGGTTTTGTTTTTATTGGTGGGAACAATAATACCAAACCAGGCGCAGTCTGTTGTGCTGCTCCACACCACAGGAAATTCTAGTATTATAATAATTTGTAAAGTTTTCTCTATGTTTGATTGAGGAAAGGTCTTGCCTTAAATATCACTGATAAAATTTTGTGATGATAAATATTATCCTATGATGATGATTGTTTTATCAGGCGCTCTGCTATGGTGTTTGAAACTTCTGATAAGCATCTATTGTATCAGAAGGGGTACATTGACTACATTCCAATTTCCAACAATGATTCAGAACCTTCAAGCCCAAAAATGTGTTCTTCTAATTGTTACAGCTCAACAGTGAGCAGTTGTCCCCATGTGCTCTTCAAACAGGATAGCAACGGAACGAGATCTTCTACCGCGCAGTAAAAACACCGTACGTGCTGCGCAATAAATCTCAGCCTTTGATTTGCATCGAGCGTCCGTCGGTGCTGCGCGGTAGAAGAACAGCTTCCGGATAGCAACTGGGGACCTCACTTGAATAGGGAGCAAGTTTAGGTCACGTGGCATTTTTAATGCCTCAAGCCCTCAACTAATGAGCAATTGCATGTCAGTAACTCAAACTGAGAAATTACATAGAATAGAAGTCATGAACTATAAATTAAATACATATTATCAATTTGGAACTGAAACTTATCCTTTTTGTGCCAATGCTTTACAGAACTAACGATATAGGATTAATTGTTATCAACTTATCGTGCAACCAATAATGAGATGATTCACTATAATTAATATCACGATTTATTGAATACTAGTAAAATATTCGCGCCATACAACAGGCTCCTTTATTTTTTGTTTAATTAATGATGTGATATATAAATGAGAATGTGAGATTGCAATGCTTTGCAAAAGTAAAACTTCATATTCTGCATTTATATTTTAAATTTGAGGAGTAATATAATGCTTCTACTTCTGTATGCTTTCATGATGCCTTCAAATTTACATCATTCATTAAAATTAATATATAGATGATTTAGATTTAGATGTTAAAAAAGATGTTCATGATAAATGGTGTGAATTTTGAAAGCATCATGGAGGTACACAAAAGTGAAAGCATTATATTCCTTCTCTTTAAATTTTAAAGTTCAAACTACTTAATGTGATCACCATATTGAAGTCCTTGAAAACCAAATGTAAGATTTTTCTTTGAATTTTTTATTACTTTTTTAGTGGTGAAAAATCATAAATGCTAAATGGTTCAAAATTCTTTATATATATACGAATTTTTCATCTTTCAAAAATAGTAATAGATTCTAAAGTTATGAATTTTGATCACCAATCATATTTCAATATAAAATTCATATTAATTTGGATCGTTAATTTGAATATTTGAACTCAAGATACGATGAAATGTGTCTTGCAAAGCATTATAGTCTCATTCTATTAATTATATGAGATAATAATTCACTATAATCAATCGTTAAAAAAATAAAATAACAAACACAATCTAACAAACTAAAATTTTATTAGATAATTAAGTATAAATGGTTATACATAAACAGAACAATTAAAGTTGCATAATTGAATTTAAAACGTAAAATTATGACTTAACAAAATTGAAATTGAAATAAGAACAAAAAAATAAATCATTATTCACCAAATTCATCATTCTTGCTAAATTATATTATATTTTCCTTTTTGTGAAATATATATAGATCAAATAAAATAACTATGCAAATTCAACAAATAATATTATCGTCCCGCAATTTTATACCTATCTCAAGCTTCTGTCTTTACTTCCTCTTTAGATTAGACACAATTGTCAAAGCAAAGACAAATGAGAGTAGAGAGCCCAACGAGGTATGGTGGTCTTATACCCAAATTCAGCCATAGCCAACCACTGCATCCATTTGTGTGGTGAATATCACGAATGTTTTTGTCATTTTGGAGAGGAAAGATTTTGGAATCACATGATTTTTCAAGCACAAGTGGTATCAAACTAATTGTCTAGAGTGTCACAACACTTCTCACATTTGATTCTTTTTGGTTTTATGTTGAGGGGGAGTTATGTAGCAAAGAGTATGATTTGTTATTCTTTGAATAAATCATATTCTTTCTGATTATTTTTTATCTTATTATCTAATGAATAAGTCGATTCGAGAAAGTAAAAATATGAACTTGAGAAACAAAACCCCCACATGTGCATCTTGTACGTATTTTTGTTAGGTCATGTAACTTGATTGTTCATATGATAAAGAAGTAATATTGATAATGATTAATTGAGTGTAAATGCTAAATCCATCCTCCAATTTTGTATGACCATATATTTAGGAGTAAGACAAAGTACATATGAATTATTTCATGTATTGCTTACTAACATGCTTGATTTGTTGTTTGAGATATAGCTTGATTCAACATTTTAAGAGTTTATTATGTAAGGTATGATGTTTTATTACTCTTCTTTCATTCACATGATGTATCTTGTCATATTCTTTGTTTGTGATTTGCATGATAACAATATGATATGATTGAATTGTCACTAAAATTGTCTACTCAATTAAATGCATGAATTTAGGGGGAGATATGTGCTCATATTATAGGAAAAATGCTTGATAACAAAGGGTTCTCAATTTCATACTCTTTTGCCAATTCACAAAAAGGGGAGAAGAATAAATGCAAACATTGGTGATTGTCAAAATGGAGAAATTGTTGTACCTAATACTTTCTTAGTTTGACAATTTTACAAAATAATATGAAAATCTCTTAATTGACAAAATGCTTAATACAAATGTTTGAACATTTGGATTACTTGAAATACATGTTTGATAATGACCAACTTTATACACTTGATTACTTTTTGAATTGATAACTTTACATGCATCAAGTAAAGCAGAGCTTGAGCTAATTTGTACTCAAAGCTAAGAAATGCTCTATGCCCTAAATAAGAGGGAGAAATATGATTAAAGGTTTCATGTTATCTTTTTACTTATTTTGCAAAAAAGGGAGAAGTATTAGAGTGCTTAAGTGTATATGTCTATATGCATGCACTCATATTTTGCAAATTAATAAAATGAGGAGATTGTTGACTTCAACATTTCTTTTGATTTGTTGATTTGCAAACAAACTTTAATTTAACTATTTTCTATTAAGAATTTGCAGGTGATGCTTCGAGAATAAATGTAGAGCTTGTCAAGATCTTTCCAACACTTCGAAAAGCATAAAATCGGAGTTACGAGTCAATAGTTATGGTCGTTTGAAGAAAGACACTTACCCTGAAAATTCCAAGCGTTACCAACT